>JASGAU010375750.1:0-21294 GCA_030220045.1 Australoheros facetus | reverse complement strand
AATGTGGTGGGGTGTGTTGCCAACAAGCGGTGATAAGATGGTGGCGAGGTGTTTGGAAATGTTGTAGGTGACCGAGTTTATACTGCTGATAATGGGTCGGTGTGGGACTCCTTCTTTGTGGATCTTCGGGAGTCCATAAATGCAAGGAGTAGTTTCTCCAGGATACAGGCAGTAGAAAGTGGGGCGGTCAATGGCGTTTTCCTTTTCAAGCTGTTGCAGGCAGCAAATGACTTTTTTCTCGTAGTTGCTTGTGGTATCACGTCTCAAGACCTCATAAGTATTGTTGTCACTGAGGAGAGTAGTAATTTTGTTGTGGTAATTCGATGAATTCAGAACAACCGTGCACCTCCCCTTGTCAGTTGGCAGTATGGTGATGTTTCGATCCTTACTTAGGGCTGTGATGGCCGTCTTCTCCTGAATGGTGAGGTTGGATGGAGGAAGTTTTGCACCAGAGAGGGTGGCTGAAACTTTCATCCTGATCTGTTCTGCTTCAGGTTGGGATAGTTTGTTATTCCTTATAGCGGTTTCTGTTGCTGTGATGAGGTCTACTATGGGAAGCTGTTGTGGGGCTATGGCAAAATTGAGTCCTTTGGCTAGCACATTTTCTTCTGGTTTGGTGAGGACCCTGTCTGTAGGTGGTGGTATCGTACCTGTTGATCCCTAATTTGTAACCTAACCTGATCCGGAGCAGGTTAGGTTACAACCTGAGATCAACAGGGAGTACAGCAGGCCTTTGGCTTCCTGGGTCAAAATGCACAAAGATCTTATTCAGTTCATCAGCCAGAGAAGCAGCAGTACTCAGCAGGGGGATGCTTTGTAGTCTGTGATGGTGCATAGTACCTGCCACAGTCCCCTGGAGTCAGACTGTTGTAACTGCTCTTCCAGTCTGTGGCAATAGCAATGTTTAGCCTCTTTCACCGCTCTGTGGACATTGTAGGAGGCAGCCTTGTAGTCCTGCATGTTCCCAGAGGCAAGCCCAGAGTTGTAAGAAGCAGTACAGGACCTCAGGGTGGACAGATTTATCCACCCAAAGCTTCTGATTGGAAAAAGTCCTGATCCCAGGTAATGCTTCCTCAACAAATTTTCCAATTAATCCAACAACCGCTTCTGTAAACTCTTCGATGTCTTTGCCCACACTGCTGTGAAACACGTCCCATTCAGCTGAGCCCAACGTACCCTGCAGAGCAGCTTCTGATTGGTCAGTCCACCGAGTCCCTTCTCTCACTGCAGGGCGTTCCTGCCTGACCCATAACTAATGAGTAAATGCAGAGTGGTGTATAAACCCATAGACAAAAGTATACATGCAGGCTCAAATATATGCATACACGCAAATTTTTTAATAAGTGGTGCTGAAGGTTCTGCGTCTTTCAACTTGACAAGGCCAAGGCCTATTAATGTCCTGTTAGCAATCATGATTGACTACAAGTTAGTTTCTTTTTGCCTGATTTTTTTTTACAGTACTCATTGGATTGACCAATATATTTAGAACAATGGCAAAGGCCACGGAACTTACTGAACATCATAGAAGGAGAATTGTATATTTACACAAGTTCAGAAGATCTCATGGAGGCATTTCTAAACAACTGCAGATGCCAGAATCATCAGTTCAAAGAACTGCATGTAAGCACAAGTTATTTGGATGTGTCACCACTTTCCAAGGTTTGAAATAAGACTCATACTGTCATCCTCAGATTAGGGGAAATTGTTTAGGATGTTTAGGACAACCTAGGAGCCACCAAGGCTCAAGCCTGCCATGAATTGGAAACTGCTAGAACACCATTGGCACTGTCCACAGTGGAATGATTGTATAGCACAGTGAAGTGAGTTTTACACTGCCATGGCCCGAAAGGTTGCCAACAAAGAAATAAGGCCTTGCTCCAGAAACAACATCCTCAAATTTATCTGAAGTTTGCAGCCTGCCCGCATAAACAAGCTGAATACATTCTGGGAAAAAGGTTTGATGGTCAGACAATGAAAAAAATTGAGCTATTTGGCCACAATGACAGGTTTGTTTGAAGATCTAGGGTGAGGTTTTCAAATCTAAGAATACTGTGCCATCTGTCAAGCATGGTGGTGGTAGCATCATACTTGGGGGCTGTTTTGCTGGCAGTGATACTGGTACATTGCATAAAGTGGATAGAATGATGAAGAAGGAGAACTACATCCAAATTACTGCCTCAACTTCACCTCAAATCAAGAGTTAGTTGAAACTTAGACATGTTTGGATATTCCAACAGGATAGTGATCCCAAACACACACGAAGACTGGTTTTGGAATGGATAAAGAAGGCTAACGTTAAACTCCTTTTTGAAGTCCCAACCTTAACTCTATTAATAATTTGTGCACTATGCTTAAAAGCTGGGTTTGTCAAGAGGTAAAATATCCAGCCATATTTATGCCAGAAATTTTTTGATAGCTACCAAAAGTGTCTAATCAAGGTACAACTTGCTAAGAGACATTTCACCAAATATTAGTGGGGGTGTATGTATATATTTGAGCCTGGATCTTCTCTTGGTAATCATATTTGTCTCACAGAGAGAAGGGAATTTTTTCTATGGGATTCTCAAGTCCATTTTAAGGAATGTAGTGAATGACGGCAGAGGTTTAGTGTGAGAGAAGAGGATGCTAGCTACAGGGAAAGATGGAGGCAGATTATCAGCTGTGGTGACCCCTTTTTACCCTGTTTCTTCTTTTTAAATATCATGAAATATGTATGCTCTATAATCGTTCCATCTTGGAAAAAGAACAGTTCAAAGAAATCATTAAACGCCCCAAGTTACCATGATGTTCATGCCCATGATGATTGTATGTGAACTTCTGACCACAATTGTATGTAATTGTATGGGGTTTTTGACCAAAAAAAAGTCCCATCTAAGGGAATGTAATCTAAAAAAACAGAAGGAACCTCAGGGAGCCAGGAACATACAACCACAAGCAGGTAGCTTCTAATGATAACGCAACAAAGAACAGGAGGAAACGTGGACATTAGGGATAACGAGGAGGGAACACAGGTGAACAGAAAAAGACTAGATGAAGACAAGAGAAGCAAAACTAAACATAATGCACAGGGAACGGGAGATTAGGAAAATAAAACAGGAAGTGAGTAACAGGGACAAAGAAATGCAGACTTGACACATGAGGACTCAGGCACACAGAAGGAATCCAAACATAACGAAACCAGGAGCAAGACTCGGGTAACTAAACCAAGAAGGTCTGAAGACAAGAAGTCCAATCAAAAACGCTGGGTCGCAGAGCCGGGATCATGACATCTGTCAAAAATACTGATAAACCATAAAATATCAAGTAATCAATGCTGAACATATTTCTCACAGAATAAAAAGCTATATATTTTTTAAGAACGTTACAGTGACTCTCATAACAAATAAACCATTTCTAAGCTGTATGAAAACTATGCCTTCAGAACTGTCTTACTTTTTTGTAGCATAGAGTAGTAAGATACCGAAAACATTCCTCAGAAATTTTAGTCCCTATAGACACGATAGCACCACAGATTTGATGCAGTTTTGTCAGCTGCATATCCATGATGCAAATTTCCCATTCCATTACAGCCCAAAGGTGCTTTATTGGATTGAGATCTTGAGACTGTGGAGGCCATTTGAGAGCAGTCATATCATTATCATATTCAGTAAGCCAGTTTGAAATGATATGAGCTTTTTGACATAGCACATTATCCTATTGGAAGCAGCCATCAGAAGATTCATAAAGGAATAGACATGGTCAGCAAGAATACTCAGGATGTGGTGTTTAAACAATGCTCATCTGGTACTAAGGGGCCCAAAAAGTGTGCCAAGAAAATATCCCCAATTCCATTACACTGCCACCTCCAGCCTGAACCACTGATTCAAGGCAGGACGGATTTCATGCTGTTTACACCAAATTCTGACCCTACCATCTGAATGTCACAGCAGAAACACGTTTTCTGGATAGTTTCTGCTTTTGGACCATTAACTGTAAACCCAAGAGATGATTGTGCAGGCTGTTACTGTGTGACACCAACAACCATACCTCATTCAAAGGCACTGATATCGCCTTACTTCCCTATTCTGATGCTCACTTTAAACTTCAGCCAGTTGTCCTGACCATGTCTACATGTGTACATGAAGTGAGCTGCTGTCATGTGACTCACTGATTGGATATTTGTGTGAATGAGCAGTTGAACATGTGTACAGGTAAGTAGATGTCTCAGTGTGTATCTTTGTTCGGAAGGTTGAATGCCTCAGAAGCTGTAGGGTCATCACAAAGTACCCTAACAATAACAAAAACAAGTCTGCATTGTAGGCTTCATAGACTCCCCAAGCACACAGTGAAAATTTAGGTTTTTTTTTTTTTTTCTTTTCTTTAAAAAGAAACACCTCCTTTTCATTGCAGACTAAGTTTGAAACATTAGTTATATGTTCTGAAAGCAATAAAAACTGTATACAACTCTGTGTATAATATTTATTGAACCACTGAGAATAAATTAGGTTGATTACTTGTTTTTCAATCTGCTTTTACACTTGGTGAATCCTCAGCTGGGAACACAAAGGGCAAAAGGAAAAACAAAATTCAACATTTCTTCTTTTTTTTTTTTTTAGAGGCTTCAGCTTTTAGAATCTTTCAGAATATTTAAATAATTATAAAGTGGGAAGTCCCAAAGGTATCAAAACATAAATCCACTGAGCACACACACAGGGAAAAAATAATAGATAGCACAGTATGACACATCAATGAACTAACATATACTAAGGCTTTGAATAGACACATGAGATAAGCAGAGAGATGGAAATACCGAGGTAACCAGACACAACTGATAACTAATTAAAGGAAGTAAAACTCATGACAGAGCACAAGACACAGTGGACTACCAACACAAAACAGGAAGCATTTATAACAGGAATCACAACACAGAGACAAAGACTTAACAATATGCAAGAGCACACTAGGGAAACCAAACTAATCCAAAATACAGGAAATCAAATATATGATATTCTAAGACCTGACAAATACCAGATTACAAAATTAATAAGAATACCATGCTAGAAACAGAATTTGGGGATAAAACAGAAACAAGAAACAAACATGAACACATCTCTTCCACTGACAGAAACCTGAATACAAAGTTCAGTTAAAAGCTAAGAATCCAAATGCTGAACACAGAGTGACTAACAGCCTGATACAAAGTACAGAAACCCAGGACTACTAAGGAGTAACAGTAATAAATAGTATAGTAATAAACAAAGGTCAAGGCAAAAGAAAAACCTGAAACTAAAACAATGAGAGACTAATGGTTACAGATAAACTCAGGACTCTAAACAACAAAATCTTACATCCAAAAAAAGGGACATTTTATGAAAAGATCAATCAGGACCATGGCATTTTAATGTATTACCTGACAATAACATAATGCTTTACTAGAAGAAACACGTGTGTAACAAACTATATAGCTTGTTAAACAGTCAACCTTCACTTGGAGCTTTATATACAGTATGGTGCCAAGTATTGCTAATTATTCACTCACCTCTCCAAATCATTGAATGCAGGTGTTTCAATCACTTCCATGGCCACAGGTGTAAAAAACTAATACCTAGGCACGCAGACTGCTTCTACCAACATTTGTAGGTGGGTTGGGGTGTTCTCAGGAGCACAGTGAATTTCAGAGTGGTAACCTCATAGGATGCCACCTCTGCAACAAATCCAGTTGTAAAATTCCCATGATACCAAATATTCCACAGTCACAGAAGCAACTGGGAATGACAGCAACTCGGTAATGAAGTGGTGCCACAAATAATTAATGATGGGTCAGCAGATACTGAGGTGCATCATGAGCAGAGGTCACCAACTTTCTGCAGAGTCAGTCACTACAGACCTCCAACCTTCATGTGGCCTTCAGATCAGCTCAAGAACAGTGTGTAGAGAGCTTCATGGATGGGTTTCCATGGCAGCTGCATCCAAGCCTTACATCACCAAGCTCAATGCAAAGCGTCGGATGCAGTGGTGTAAAGCACGCCACCACTAGACTCTAGAGCAGTGGTGACATGTTCTCTGGAGTGATGAAACACGCTTCATGACTGGCAGTCTGATGGATGAGTCTGGGTTTGGTGGTTGCCAGGGGAACAGTACTTGTCTGACTGGATTGTGCCAAGTGTAAAGTTTGGTGGAGGGGGGGTTATGGTGTGGGGGTGTTTTTCAGGAGTTGGGCTCGGCCCCTTAGTTACAGGGAAAGGACCTCTTAATGCTTCAGCATACCAAGACATTTTGGACAATTTGATGCCCCCAACTTTGTGGGAACAGTTTGGGGACGGTCCCAAATTGCAAAAGTCCACCAAGAAAGCTCCACAAAGACATGGATGAGCGAGTTTGGTGTGGAAGAATTTGACTGGCATGCATAGAGACCTGACCTCAACTCCATACAACACTTTTGAGATGAATTCGATCAATACTGTGAGCCAGTCAAACAAGAATGGAAGAATGGTCAAAAATTCCCATAAACACTCCTACACTTGTGGAACGTCTTCCCAGAAGAGTTGAAGCTGTAAAGGGTGGGCCTACATCATATTAAACCCTGTGGATTAAAAATGGGATATCATTCAAGTTCATATGCATATGAAGGCAGACAATTGATCACCTTTTGAAATGTAGCCTTTATTCACTGTCAAGTAAGTGAGTAAAATTCTGTTTAATTCTCAATAACATCATGAAACCTGGTCAGATCTTTTAAATCGACTGCTTCTTATATAGGACTTATAGTACATGACCACTCAAAGTACTTTATACACTATGTCTCATTCACACACACAACACATTCACACTCATTGGAGTGTGCAGTCACATTCCAACGAACACATCAGGAGCAAGTTGGGGTTCAGTATCTTGCAGCCAGGGATCGAACCACCAACCTGTTCTACCTCCTGAGCCACAGTCATCCACAATGAAGGCTTGTGAGTGAAGAGTCAGGCTTCATCATGATGTTCTGTTGATCTGAAAGGAGTATAAAACTGCATTTAAGACTGAGGTTTTGCTTAGCCTGAAGCTACTGCTCATCATTGTATCTCTGAAGGCAGGTGCTTAGTGTAGCTCTGTACAGAGCTTTGGGTTTGCTTTACTTCCTGGCTTTCTGACAGTTGCAGGTTTGTCAGCTAAGATTGTTGACACTTTGAGTCTCTAAGGTTTATTTGAAAGGCACAATAAATATGAAGGCATAAGTCATTCATACTTTTTTATGCACTCATCTGATAAGTAAGGCGATGAGTCCATATCCTGGAAACATTATTTAATTTCAGCAAACTTCACCTGTGAGATATGATCAAAGTAATAATGACATGTTGAAAATGAATACTGTAATAAGAGGCAGTTATTATATGCAAGATGCATAGGAGAGTAGCGAATAATTGTTTGCGTAAATAATTTAAAACAACCTAAACTTTTTAAGGACATTCATATGTAAAGGAAAAGGCCATTGACATGTGGATGTGTTAACCCAGTGTGCTCTTATATAATGCTTTGGTTTATTTTTTTTCAGATGCCACCTGCAGCTCACCATTATGCATCAGTCCTTCACACAGGCTGCACAGCAGCGTTGGGCAGAGAACAGACCCGTTTTAGAGGTCAAACTCTGACTTAGGCAGTTAGAAGGGTGGTGGTTAACCCACACTTGTTGGCTTATTCTTTTCTGATGTCACATTTTCCTATATTTGCAGAGTTAAATCATCAACAGAAGTGGCAGTGTATGTGCAAAGTGGAGCAAACACAACAACTGCTAGATTTAAATACAGAGTAATTCCAGGAGTTCAGAAACGCATGGAACACTGGATTTAAATGTTATTTTTTATTAAGTTTATTTGTTTGTTTTTGGAGGGAAGACCACATATACTCAGATTCAGGGTATTCTTTTACTCCCATGAAGCAATGAAGCGATAGGACAGGATAGGAATTCATTTGAGCGCACTAGAAAAGGTCTACCTTAATGGCCATTTACTTAAATCAAAGCTGTGTTAAAAAATACAATTTGCAGTGTTTTTCAATCAAGCACCCTCTTTTAAAGCCACTTTTAAAGCCATAAGGCTTGATGACTTTCTTCGTGTGTTAGGCCATTAACCAAGGCTGTAAATGGATGAGTTCATCTGGGCAGGGAGTTGGAGAAGTGGGTCTGCTTGATGGCAGAGCTGGTGGAAATGGTGGGGAGCGTTTCCTATGTTTCACTGTTCTCTCCAGGCATCTTGTCAAGTTATTAATGGAAATGCCCTGCTGCGAGATATTCCTAGTGTTTTGCTGATGATGTAAAAGCACATGGACTGACATTGCAACCCCAAATGGCCCATTGTGAACATGAGGTAGAAAACGGCCATGTCGTATAAAATAACCTGAGGGCCTGCAGGGGCCAAGATGATCTTGGAGATAGAACAGGGTTATGGCTGACAGAATACTTAAAGAAATCTAAAGTAGATGGTTGGCAGAAGACTGCAAAGAGAGGAGTATGTAAAATTTGATGTTATTTGGACAAAAAACAAAATGAAAGTGACTCAGGAGGGGAGAGAGCAGTGAATGGAATAGGAAAGCATAGCAGAATGGGAGCAGCAATGACATTAAATCTGTGGTTGAAAACAGATGATTTCCCATTTAACACTCCATTGGGTTCACTGTTATCCTGGGCTCTGTCTGGCACTGTGACGGCACCACTGCTTTCCTTCTGTTTCACAATAACAACCCTTCAAACTATCCGCACACAGCAACACAAACACACACCAAACTCTATATATCCTTCCCATTGTTCACCTACTGTACTGTTCAATATACCCACCACAGAGACTTCCAGGACACTATTAGACAGCCTGCAGGATACTGGGTGGAAGGTGGAAATGGGATTTGGATGTGGGAGTGGAATGGTGTCCAAATAACAACAATCTACCACCCGCACCTCTTCCCTATAGGTAGAGTAATGGACCACAATGGACTCAATGGGAGGCACTGTCAACAGATGGGTTTTTTTTCGTGGGGGAAATGATCAGACAGCAGAGTGGAGAGGATGTTCTCAGTTTTACTGAGAGAATTACACACCAACAGTACGACAGGGACACAAAGTGAGAAAAAAATCATTGGCCTTTTCAGCTGAGCCCTTAGCGGCAATAGGAGATTGTTTTCTCTACATTATCTGTATTTTTTCTCTATACTAATTCCAAATAAGACTTAAATTAATCCTTAGTTAATGTATAATGCAAATGCAAGCTTATTACACTTCATCTGATTTAATTTTGCAGTCTATGACTGGATTAATGTCACGCTTGGTATTAGTCAGTCAACCCAAACCCAAAGGTATATCTCACAGGTATTCACTGAAAAATATCCTGCATTTGTCTCTTTATGATAGGCTAAATAAATGTTTTTTTCCCCTGTGTTTCCTGATCATGAAAAACATATTTTTGTCATGCTGATGATAAAGGATGTTGGGGGAGGCAGCAGACCAGATGCAGACATGGTAGGAAATGTTAGGCTCTGACACCAGTTCTGGGTGTTGGTAATGAGGCACAGTGGCAGTCTTGGTCTGCTTTGGGAGTGTTTGCCAAACAAAAAGTGTTAACTCAATTAAAGGCCATATTTCCCCCAGGAAGAACTGAAAAGTGAAATTATCCCTAGTTGTTAAACCTGACACTTAATTTCATTCAAATTATTACTTATGATCTCAGGGACCCCTAGGCTAATTGTTTCTGTCTCTGCCTTTCTCTCCCTCCTTCTGCCTTCTGCTTAGTTTGCAGTGACAGAAAGAAGCTGTTCCATCAGCTCTGGTAAATGGCTTCATCAGGGAGAAGCTGTGAGCTCCCTCTGCTTTAGAAGCTGTTGCTGTATTCATCCAAAAAAGCATTGTGGCACTTTGTAGTATGAGCCTAAACTCTGTAAGGAACATTATGTGTTGGGAAGACAAACAGAAATAAAAAAAAAAAAAAAAAAAAATCACAATTCGCTAAATATGTGCTATACAGTGTGTACTAATGGCAATTTTGCACAATGCATTTTCTGTTAATATTGATCAAACAGTTTACCTTTGACTCTGTGAATATGTTTAGGCACTGAAAACTTAGTTACATTTATGAAAAAAATTATGGTTTTGGGTGAAGTCCTCTCACTAACCCTGTGCTCTGCTGCTAAGGCACAATATGACAGTCACTCAGTTGAGATTTTACATACATTGTATGAAATGGATAGCTGACCTGTTTGTGAATATTCACTTCAACAAATCTGAAATGGTAACACAAGATGCAAGTCAGTGGATTACTTTATTCAGTACAGCTGGGGGATGAGGTAGGAAAGCACTTTTCTTACAATTCTGTCACATCACTTGACATAATGACAGCAGGCAGCATATGAAAACACAGACATTTAATATTATAGTAGTTTACCTTACCCTCTGTGCATGGTTTTACTTTCTTCATTAGACAACTTCAGTGACTTTTGTGCTCATGTACAGTTGCATGGAGGTGGTGGACTGATCATTCAGCTTAGCTCGAATTAAAAGGCTCTCTAATAACATGTGGCTAGTGTGAGGAAATGCAGCTTTGACTCTGACATCAAGATTTATCTTGATGAAAAACTGCCCTGACACTGATACACTTTTTCAATAAATTACTAGTTGAAGATCTATTGATAAAAAAATAAAAAAATAGCATTTATATACCCAGCTCCACTTAAATCTGACTTAATTTGCCCTTTTCTTCACAAATCCAGATGGTATTCAATGAAGGTGCATCACATGTGTCTTTTAAGTGGAACAGACTTGTTTCATTACATCATACAGATGCTCAGCTAAATTGTAAATGGTGAAGTTTGGAGGCTAGGTCGAAACTTTGTGCTCTTCCTCATCAGATTCCTCGGCATTTCCTTGCAGTGTGTCAGGCTATAGGGGGAGGCCACTTCCAACAGGGTGTGCTGTGTCCCTGGGGGAAGTGTTTGGTATAGAGTAGTGTTTAGGTTGGAGAATGCTAGCACCCCAGGTTTCCCAGAAGAACACTATACTTTAACAAGATGATCACTGGAATTTAATCATGTTACTAGTTTTGGCCTCATGCAGCAATAACTGTTCAGGATATGCAGATGAGTGGTATAAAATTGAAATGCATTCATTGCAATTCAACACTTTATATCAAGGAGGAGTAATCAAAATTAAGCTCAAAGAAAAACACACTTTCAGCTGCTCCCTTATTTCCCAAGCAGTTGACATAGCAAACAGATCAGCAAATTAAATTTGGCGCAGTTTTATGCCAGCTGCCCTTGCTGAGACATCCATCCCTTTTATCCAGGCTTGGGCCAGCATGAGGAGTACACTAGCTTTTGACCCCCTGGGTCAAAAGCTGGGTCTCAGCACAACCAAAGGTTTGTCTGTAGCAGCTCTCCAAATAAAAAAAAAAGCATTATGTCTGTGCACTATCTGCAGTTAGCTAGGCTGTTCTTGTGGCCAAAAAACGCAGAGCCTTCAGTAGACAGAGGTCATAGTAGTCCCTAAATCGAAGGGTTAATAAATAGGTGTTTCCAAACAGAGGGCTTAACGCCAAGAAATGGATTTCATTTGTATTCACTTCAAGTGTTAGTGGCAGATTAGCAATGTCTTTTAGATATTGCATCAGATAGGATTGCCGGGGTAGGTGGTGATACAATATTGCAGCAGCTGCTGCTTTCAGCTATTTCCAGAACTGTTGTATAAATGTAGCAATTGCTCATTTTGAAACACCTGTTAAATATTATTAGCTTGCTTTTACTTTTAACAAATCTTTTGTTTATATTGGTGATAATTGCCACTGATGTTACATACCAGCATGAACATGAATTGTGAAATTCCTGGATAATGTACTTTCTTTGAATATCAATGTAGTTTTTTTCTGGGAAATTCAATTTTGCACACAACTACTTGCACTCATACACACGGTGATCTGACCTAGATCGCTGGAGCACATGCCTCTATACGCCTGCAGAAAATTCATAGAACACAATTTTCCCAACAAACTCCCAGGGCAGAGTCTACAATCTTCCCACCCTGAGGAAATCTTAAGCAGCGGATTAGCTTTTCCAATTTGTGCCTTGAAACTTGCATCATTGTTTCTATTTAATCAGGCACTTGTTTCAAACTGACGGTGAGAAAAAAAAATGCTTGCAGGAGGAAGAGTGGGATATTCACACTGTATATTGTACAAAGCAAATGGATTAAAAAATAATGGCATATCACCAGTTGTAGTAATCTTGCAGAAGACAATGGATGAAGACTCTGCTGAATAGAAGAATAATTAAAAATTCTATTACGCATGCTAATGAATTTAAGGTGTGACAGATCTGTTCCTCTGAGGTGAAAGATGTGGTCCAGGAAGACATAATATGCCAATCTACATACATTACCTTCCTGCTGGATCATTGGGCTCGTGGCCCTGACACTGCTCTAATATGGTCTGTTGGTACTTCTTGTATATTTCTGCCATTTTCTGTTAGAGACATGGACTAAATTGTTGGTACCTTTCCGTTAAAGAAATAAAAACCCACAATGGTCACTGAAAAATCTTGAAACTAACAAAAGTAATAAATAAAAATTCACTGAAAATTATCTAATGAAAAGAAGACATTGCTTTTGAATTGTGGTTCAACAGAATTATTAAAAAAAAAACAAAAACTAATGGAACTGGCCTGGACTAGAAAAGGCTGTAAATAAGTTGACCCTAGGGACGTGCTAAACTGAGGTATGTCCTGTAATTAGCATCGCGGCTGTCTTCTAACTTGTAATCAGTCAGTCTGCCTATTGAAAGGGTAGAAAGTAGTTGCTGTTCTCAGGCATCATGGTTTGTACCACACTGAACATGGACCACAGAAAGCTGAGGAGAGCAACAAGGGTACCAACAATTTTGTCCTCATCTGTATGTAATTTCTTCCTGCAATCCAAACAGTCACTAATTAGCCGATGGTTGTTGGTAATGATTTCCTGTTATCCTCAATCAGCTGTTTCCCCAAGACAGGAAATGCCACAACTCAGCGTGATGTTTCAAATTCTATATGGCTGTCATTCTGAGTCAAATGTGATTTTTTTTGGTCAAAATCTGTTGAAAATCTGCTTCATGTGCTCATGTTCTTCAGCACTACCACTGGTAGCTGTATTGTCTGAATCACCACTGCCAGTAGCCATACAAATAAGCTATATTATTGTTTACAGTGGACCTTGTATGGCACACCCACTTCATGGTACCATTCACTCTTGTGAGATTGAATGACACTGTTGCAATTTACAAGTCACATAGATGCAAATTGCATTCACTCAGTTTGTGAGTGAAAACATGAAAAAGTCCTCTTTGTAACACATTCAAATACAACACTATATAATCTTGGGTGGAATTCTGTATGCTTATTAAGTCTGACAACATACCTGTTTCTAGGTTAAAGTGCTCCTTCAGTTCCCAAAAGCAAACAAACCCTGAGAGTAAAATTTGTCCAAATTCTTTCAACTTCATAAAATGATCAGTGTGGCTGTGAGTGTGTGTGAGGTTAGAAGTTAGCAATAATCTAGCTAGCTTGTTTACAGCCAATATGACATGCACTGTGACTCAAGTAACTATTGAAAAAATGAGAAATAATTATATAATTGATGCTATAATTAATGTACATGAACATGAAATACTACAAACCAGCTACATTTGGAGTGCTATAGCTAGAGTTATAGCTAGGATGATTTAACCACATTAACACAAGGAACCTGTAAGATGAGGGTTAAGCTGTGGACAGAAACACATGTTATCATATGGCACGTGAAAGACACTGAAAACCAAAAAAAACAAAACAAAAATTCAGCAAGAGAACTTCTGAGTTGACCCTATCCACAACATGAGGTTAGTCATTTTGATGATGCCATGTGGTTTGGATTACTTGGTTAGCTGTGATCCTAAATTTAATGTCCACACTGAAATGTTGATTTAGAATCATTTTCTGGACCACTGTAAGCTCTCTATAGCTTAAATGTCCTGCATATCAATAGTGCAAATACAAAGCTGTAGAACATTTTCACAGCACTTTTAAATTAGACCGTCTTCTGAAAAACTATGTACTGTACTGTACACATTTGCTTCTTCTACTGGAATTAAGAGTGTAAGTGGCAGCCAGGGACTGCTAATCACATGCACTCGATTGACCACCTCTAGAAAAACAGAAAAAACAAACCCAGACATTTTGGCACTTTGTTGTTCTGGAGCATTCGGGTGTTTGTTGCCACAATCTTCATATAAGTGGACGTCCCAGCAAATTCACCCCAAGGAAGTGACCCCCAGAGCATCAGAATGAACAGAACAGGTATGGCTTGTGTTTAAGTAGAGGAGTGCATTGATCACATACATGCCCTCGTGCATGCACGTTTTAATTTCTAAGTTATTATTTGTTTCTAAGGCTATAGTTGTTATGGTTTGGTGTCAAGCTAAGGTGGACCCAAACGCAGACAAAGTACAGGCAATAAACAAAAAGGTTTATTCTTTCAAAGCAGGGAACAAACATAACCAGGAGATGACAGAGACGCCCTCAGCAAACTTCCACTGCTCTAACCAGACTCAGGTAATGGGCAAGGGTGCTATGGGTGGGGAAGCCAGTCTGAGGAGAGAGAAATAGTTTTAAGGTAGGAGCGCTACACAGAGGGAGAGATGGCTATATGAGGGAAAGCTTACGTGAGGAGAGCGTGGTGGAGCTGCTCGGGGGAGGGGGGGGGCAGGCAGTTGGGGAGACCAGGTAATCCAGAACGGCGATGACAGGCATCCGTAATCTGCCATGAGCAAGCACAAAAAAAACTTAAACACCACAGATACACCCAAAAGAGGACAACCTAACAGACACTCATCATTCAGCAGGTGCCAGAATGTTAGTACCGTAGATGGACACATGCACTGGCGCAGTCCTAAATACTGGGCTGATAGCTGGAAACTCGCTGCAGGTGTGCAGGATCTGTGTGCCTCCGCCCCCTTCTCCGCCCAGTCCGTGAAGAGACACCAGCTTGCCAACCCCTGAAATGAGAAAAAAGACAGCACACACCACCAACCCGCTAACACACACAACAATAGTGGCAAGCTTACATTATTTAACTATAATATAGCAAAGAGATCAAATGTCTTAAAACATAAAATCATTTGTCTGACCATCTTCGTCAGTTCTTCCATGCTGCTTTCAGCCCCTCCGCCATGTGTCTTCTCTGTCTCCTTCCTTCCTGTGGGATAGCTGCCTCTCTCTCTAACTGTGATGCTGTCTCTCCCTCCCTGATTCTCTGGTGAATTTTGAATTTGACCCCTTTGCACAGGATTAACTGCTGTCTGACACCATCATGTAAACCTGGAGTCTGTGTTACAGCTGATCTGTACAGTGTACAGAAGAACATCAAACATTATTTACCATCAGATCCTGACTCATCTGGATATTGAAGTTGGACAGCAACTATGTTGCATGTGTAAATGTGCAATTGCCATTTTTTTGCTGTTGTTTTTGAATTTCATGAAATGCTGATTATTTATTAGATAGCGTTATATACTGCAAGCTTCAGATATTACTCTAAGACACTTCTGATCTCTCTGAATCACATTAATTGTTGCAGTTTGACAGACATTTCAATGTTGTACTAGCAGATCTGACAGATGAAGAAAAACAAACTATATGAAAGTGATTTGTGGTGTTACTGGATGCACCTGTGTTCATTATGGACCAATTTCTATCATTTGACAAAAAATCTTAAACACTGCAAATCCATTGGCTCACTTTAAAAATATGTTGATTGCCTGCATGTGTTTGTATCTTCTCCCTTTGCGCTCTGAAAGGGAATCTAAATTTAATGAGGTCATCTGCAATAAGAACTGTGTCCACAGGACAGAATTACTAATGGACTTGCACAATAGCAAAATCTTAAAAGGCTGTTGCTGGGATTTAATGAAGATGCACAGTATCAGTTTTCAGACTGAAAAGTGTGGACACTGATATGGCTGACCTTATTGTATATGTATTTTTAGGAGTTTCCCTTTCCCAACACACAATCATAGGGGAGAAATGTATCACATGTGGATAACTCAAAGCTGTGAGCGCAATGCTAAAACTTTGGCTCTGTCCAGTAACTTTTCACTCCATCCTCACAGTGAGTGTTTGAGTGTTTAGAGCTGAAGCCCGTTCTCCTCCTCGATAATAATACTACTAGTTTATGAGCAGCACTAAACTGAGTTTCAGGTTTTAGTCACATTTCTACACATCGATACATAGATGATTAAAACATGTTTGCACGTCTTTTCACGTATAGGGATTTTCATGTTTTTTTTTTTTTAACCTCTCTATAGGAGCCATACGTCCCACATTGCAATGTCTGTCAAAATTCAGCTATTAATGTGACTGTGTTAGTGTGTCTGAATTTAATAAGTGCCTGAAACCTCATACAGCCTGCAGAAAAAAACAGAGCGATGCAAATGGCATGCTCATAATATCTTCATTAACACACAGATGGCTCAGGATGTGAAGGTAAATAATTTTTGATGCTTTTCTACACATTGCACACATCAGCCTTTACACACAGATTTCAGGTTTATACGGTGGAATAGTTTCCAATAATACAGCTCTCCTCTGGATAAACCCTGCGCTCCACCTGAGTCTCACTCCTCAGGACCTCACACAGTCCCCACAAATTTCTCACAGACGACTTCACCCTCATAGAAAATGATTAATTCCTCTTCAGCCTCTTCTCATTGATCTGAACTGCAACTGTAAAACCTTCCACTGTGTTGTTTAGATTAGAACATCACTTCCTTGCTCACATTCCCTCATTGGCTGTGCTGCTCTTGGCTGGTAATTATTAAAATGAACTGACTGCATCTGTTAGTAGAACTTTCCACTCCCATGGGTGTAGTTTTTGCAGATATATCATCACGCTAATTTGCCTGTCCACTGTCATTGACAAAACTGACTCTACAGCCCTTTGATAAACCTTGACAGTAGCTTTTTGACAGCACAAAAGGGTTTTGCACTGGTGCAGACCACTACTAAATCTGGCCCTGGTACATCATGATAGCTTTGACTGCTCATTTCTTCATTTATAACTTTCTTGCATGAAATAACTTGCTGTTAAAGAGGCAACTCAGTTTCCACTGATTAAGCTAACTGAAGAAGAGTGGTGGAACATTGTTACTGTGCATGCCATCTCTGAGAGGTGGAGAGGTGATAATTTTGGCTTATTTTGTAGTCATGGGCTCACTGAGCCAACCGTTAAATCCAGTACTAAACTATTCTAGAGTAAAATTTGAGGCCATCTGTCTGACAGCAACAACTTATCAAAAATGTGTCATGTAACAGAATGACTGACAAAGAAAAGAATGAAGGCATTGCAGTGGCCCAGTGAAATTTCAGACCTCAACCCAACCTCAACGCTGTGGCAGGGCCTCAAGAGAGCTGTGCACAAACAAATGCCTGCCAACCTCAATGAAGTGAAGCAATATTGTGGGCCAAATTCCTCCACAACAATGTGAGAGACTGTTATTGCTGCTAAAAGTTGTTCCACGAGTTAGTGAATTGTGGGGTGTACTTGGTTTTTCACAGGACTTCTGTGAAAACTTTTTCTCACTGGAGATTTCTGTGAAAGTCAGAAGCAGAGCTGTCAATTGAGCAAAATCTGTAGTAAGTTGGGAAATGATGGTTGGGGATACTGCTTGGCAACAATTAATGTCATAAATATTTATAAATGTTTGTTGTTTGTATAATGAAGCAAAAGACTCGCCAGGAACATATTGATTCAAAGAAAGTGCTTTATTGATACACAGCAGCAATAGAAAACACAGATGTAAACAATTACTGGCCTAACCAGTTTTCAAAGTGTCCAGTCACTATCGTGAACAAATAAAGGTGTTTACAGCCCAACCGGGAATCCCCCTCAAAGGTGCCATCCTTCTCTTTGGATATCATATCAGTCTTGATGTCCATCCATTTCAATTTCACCTGTAGCAAACATAATCAGAACATACATTCAGTACTGCTGTGTACTGCAGTTTGAGACACGGGCTCACTAATGTAGCTACAAAAATAATGGCAAACCTATTGTTCTCCAGTAAATCTGAAAAATGACAACAAACCACTTCAGAGTAATGACACTGATCTGAATGACCCTAATTTTTGACAAAATTATGCTAACGTTAGCAGTAATTTGAAATTATTATTACAAAGTTAAGACTTAAGGGCTGAGGCTATGACTGCACAGTAGGATCAGTGTAGTGTACAGTGAATGACTGTAGACACTGTCCACCAGGGTAAAATTTAATGACTGCAAGGCTGAGGCTATGAATATGAATGATCATAGAGGCTGTCCACAGGAACAGATATTAGTGTCTGACTGTGTGGAAATAATATGAAAACCTGCTCTCTTTTGGTTCTAATAGTTACTGCTACCTCTTGTGTTTTTATTTCCTTTCTCTTTGCATCATTTGTGTAAGTGTTTGTTTTCATATGAGAGAAAAAGTGAGACATTCATTGCAGCCGCATTGGAAATGGATATTACTGGAAATGAGGACAGATAAAAAAAATGCTTTTCTGAGACCGTAATGTTCTCTTTAGTGCCACTGCCAGTAAGACTAACAATAGGTATTGTATTATTAAGGACTGGAATTAAAGGATAATGTGTGTGCTAGGACAGAGCTATTCATTTCACTACACTTTTAATTAAATATGACTAATTCACAACAACGGTCTCCTCAAGGTGTTTTATACTGTCAGGTAAAGACCCTAAAGAGAGAATACCAGTGATCAGATGATCACTTATAAATAAAGACTTGATGGCGGTAATAGGCAGACCGATGCTCAGGGAGGGGCCGCCAAGACAAGAGTAAAAAGGAGAGTACAGAGAACGTATACTTTTTATTAGTGTGGATGACTGTATTCAAAAATGATGACAAAAAGTCATTTCTTTTCAAAAGTCATGAAAAGAAATATATTGTAAAGTATTATGTCTATAATCTTACACACATCCACTGTCTACACTGCTGTCTGCAATTTAATAACCATTGCTACAGTATTATTCTAACATTTCAATCACTCTTGACTAGCATGAACAACATTATGATTCATGGTGAGAGTTTTTTTTTTTTTAAGCCTGTCATGTCTGGCAGTTTTTGCAATCAGAATGATGATCCGAAGGCTCTGATGTACCAAACATATTTCCTTTAACAAGAACAGCTCTATAAAATTTCTATAGGCTACTCTTGTTAGTGTTTGTATTTTAATTTTATTTTATGTATTTATGCCAGGCCTGACAGGTAGGAAGGAAGGCGTAAGAAAAAGAGTGAGAAAGAGAAAAAAAAAAAAAAAAACCAAAGGGGAGACAAAAATAATCGAAGAACAATATACATACATACATACAAACATACATACATACACACACACATCCACATATCTGTACACATGCATATATACATATACACACATACACAGAATCTTGCTGTGGCATACAGTAATGTGTGTATGCGCCTCTGTCATGGAATGTACTCACTAATGAGGGCAAAAAACTGCAACCACACCCCCCGTGATCCAGAGGCAAACAGAGAAGGACCCAGGGGACCCGGTCTATCCACGGCCCACTAGGAGCTCAGAAGACAGGAGGCCACACCCCAACCGCGCACACACCCCAGAGGAGGAAGGAGGGAGACCACAGACGGAGCCCCCACGGTCAAAGGGCAAGAGTCCAGAGAGCCAGAGGCAAGGCCGGCACCCCCCCGCACAAGCCAGCCCACCCCCCATGTCAAAGATGCCCAAGCCCCTCCCCAGGCCACAACTGCCAAGGAAGCGGGCCAAGAGCCACGCCAAGACATCCGGCCATGAACCCCGGGACCCACGGGCACCCACACCCCAGGGGCGGCAGCCACAGACCCAGGCCCTGCTGTACAAACACACACACACACACACACACACACACACACACACACACACACACATGCTCGCACAGTGGTCCTGAGTCCAGAACCAACTGGCCTCCTGTGGGAAACTACTACTCCCCCACCTGAGTGCCGAACCGCCCACAGGATGTGGGGGCACCCCAGAATCCCGGAATGCTGGCCAGACATCTCGACATAGGCCAATTCTCTCAATCAGCTTCATGAGGTCATCACCTGAAATGGTTACTTTACTGTAGCTTGCTTGCTAGACCTCAGGTCAACTTTCTCTCTCTTCCTAGTCATGTTTCAACTTGTTCATAAGTAATTTGTTCAGCAAAGAAATTGATATGCTCTTGTTGCTTTCCATTTTCACTTCCATCCCCTAACTTTCATTGACTTTTGCTTTTCACATTCTGATTCCTGTCAAATATCCCAAAACAGTGCTCATACCCAGCCTTCCTCTAGGTGTAAATGGCTTCTAGCAATTCTCTGGTGTTTCTTTCACTCTCATTGGCAGCTAGCAGTCATCTTCCGAACTCATTTCCTGGCATGATTTTCAGGGCATGTACACTGATGTGATGTGGAGAGACACATATTGTCATTACAAAGGAAAGGCAGCCATCATAATGATTCGGTTTTACACAGTCAATTTCCTCCCCTATTGAGGCACATTATGGTGAAATTCTACAACATAAATGGTGAAGCACTGTCATTATCTGCCTTTTTTCTCTCTTGTACATTCCAGCTCCTTTTTGGACTCAACATTTTTATCTCCCCAGTGCAAAATTGTTTTTAATTTATGGGAGTGGTCACTGGAGTCTCTGTTGAAGGGAAATGCGGTTGCCATGGGAAAGAATTTGAAAAACATTTGACTTCGCTGAAGTAAAAGACCCATCTGGAACCCTAGCTTCAGGCACAGTTGCAGAAATAAACAAGAGCCTGAGGCAGTCCGCTCTGCTCCTATCTCACAGTCTGCTCTTTTATTTCTAAAAGGGCTTTGTGTTTGCTTTGCAAGATTATAGTTTATAACTAGTTTGACTAATGAAAGGTCTTAAAGAGTGAGAACCACATTGTGTTTTTCATGTAAAATTGCCAAAAGCTATTTGTGTTGGATCTTTCTACCAGTAAAAATTTATGGCACGTACAGGACAATGATTTTGGCCTTGAATTTAGCAAATTCTACTCAGCAACATATTGATACAATGATCCAGCTATGTTGACTCTGCAGCACCTCTTTTTGGGTTCCACTGTATCCTATCAGTTGGTCTGTGCTATGTTGAAATGAAGTAATTATCTTGATACCTTAAAAAACACACACTCGCACGCACACATATATTCCAGTCCTTGTACATGAAGAGGAATTAAGCCACTTAACAACGAACTATGAATTACTTATATATATATATATATATAT
>JASGAU010375746.1:0-12611 GCA_030220045.1 Australoheros facetus | reverse complement strand
CCCATGGCCTGCACAGTCACCAGATCTGAATATTATTGAGCCACTTTGGGGTGTTTTGGAGGAGCGGGTCAGGAAACGTTTTCCTCCACCAGCATCACGTTCTGACCTGGCCACTATCCTGCAAGAAGAATTGCTTAAAATCCCTCTGGCCACTGTGCAGGACTTGTATATGTCATTCTCAATACAAATTGATGCTGTATTAACCGCAAAAGGAGGCCCTACACCATACTAATAAATTATTGTGGTCTAAAACCAGGTGTTTCAGTTTCATTGTCCAACCCCTGTAAATATAAACAGTCTTAGACTTTACAGTCTTAGATTTTAAGTTCTTGTTTAAAATGTTCAGTTCCAGTTTTCACTTACAGTTTGGTAACTGGCATTCAAAGGCTATGTTTGTAGTAAGTTTTTCACCTAGTCATCTCACTGTAGTGTTTCCTCCCATAACTTCCTGTTCTCAGTTTTTAAAGTTGAGCACATAAAAAAAAACTGCCGTGTGTGTGTGTATCTATCAATGTGTGAATGTTCTTGAGAGTGTGCCAGCATATGTGTGTACTGCATGTTTAGTTTTCTTCGCTGGAGAGAGAGAGTCAGGAAGCTGAGCTTAAAATTGTTGTCTTTCATCAGCTCATCAGAGGTGGCTATCTGATGCATCTCTGCATCTCATGCTTGTTATTCCACAGGTGTGTGTGTGTGTGTGTGTGTGTGTGTGTGTGTGTGTGTGTGTGAAACAAAGTCTAATTTTACTTGCTGCTGAGTACTAGCTCCTTTTGCTCTGATCTACTTTCACACATCCAAAGTCTCTGATCACTGAGAGTGTGTTTGCTTGTGTGAGTGTGTGCTTGTACTCACTTTCAGTTACAGATTGACAGACAATCTCCTTCAGGGCTTGGTTGTCCTTGCTGCTGACATTTGCAGCAATACTACACTTGTTGCCATGGTGACACGGTGGCGATCTTGGCAGATCAGACAGTCCATGTGGGTCAAGCTTGTCTGACATCTTAAACAAAAAAGGACTGGACAGTACCCAAATTTAGATCATTCATCTTCAGATTTGCAAAATAAACTATTCTATATTGCCAAAAGTATTCACTCATCCACCCAAATCATTGAATTCAGGTGTTCTAATCACTTCCATGACCACAGGTGTATAAGTCAAGCACCTAGACATGCAGATTGCTTCTACAAATATATGTGAAAGAATGGGTCGCTCTCAGGAGCTCAGTGAATTCCAGGATGGTACCGTGACAGGATGCCACCTGTGCAACAAGTCCAGTTGTGAAATGTCCTCCCTACTAAATATTCCATAGTCAGCTGTTAGTGGTATTATAACAAAGTGGAAACAATTGGGAACAACAGCAACTCAGCCATGAAGTGGCCTCCTTCTGTTTTGTTTTTTGTTTTGTTTGTTTGTGTATGGGTGTGCCATTTCCTGGGCAGGTTTTGTGATGATTCTGCCCATGGCCAGCCTCTTCCGGCAGCGATCTGCACACCCGATGGTAATCTCTATGATATGGTGGTAATGTCCTTCCTGAACGCTCTCCTGATGGGTATTTAAGCTGTGAGAAATCTTCAGTCCTTACCGGATTGTTGCCCCTACCAGGTAGCCTAATTATGTGCTGGTTTTTCTTGTTCATCAGCCTTCTATGTGACTCGTGGATTAACCGTTGCTTGTGTGCAGAACCGAGCCCATTTCTTTATACTGGTGATCGAGGAATAGGAAGTGAGAGTGAGAGCGTCATCTGGCTGATGGATTATTGGAAGTGAGCCCCAGGCAGTTCCCCCTGCATAAACCCGGACAGTCCTTATCAAACTAACCTCTGGATTTGTGCAAATAAAGACTTTAAACTTTTAATGGTTGTTCTCGCAGTTGGGGCCTTCATTTCCCCACGAATCATGACAGTCGTAGGCCACGGAATATCACAGAGCGGGATCAGCGGATGCTGAGGTGCATAGTGCACAGAAGTTGCTGACTTTCTGCAGAGTCAATGACTACAGACCTCCAAGCTTCATGTGGCCTTCAGATTAGCTCAAGAACAGTGTGTAGAGCGCTTCATGGAATGGGTTTCCATGGCCAAGCAGTTGCATCCAAGCCTTACATCACCAAGCACAATGCAAATTGTTGGATGCAGTGGTGTAAAGCACTGGACTCTAGAGCAGTGGAGACGTGTTCTCTGGAGTGATGAATCACACTTCTCCATTTGGCAATCTGATGGATGAGTCTGGGTTTCGCAGTTGCCAGGACAACGATACCTGTCTGACTGCACTGTGCAAAGTGTAAAGTTTGGTGGAGGGGGGATTATGTTGTGTGGTTGTTCAGGAGTTGGCCTCGGCCCCTTAGTTCCAGTGAAAGGAACTCTTAAAACATGTTGGATAATTTCATACTCCCCACAAAGTTGGGAACTTGACTGGCCTGCACCTTTGGGATGAATTAGGTCTTCTTGTCCAATATCAGTGTCTGACCTCACAAATGGTCATAAATTCCCATAAACACACTCCTAAATCTTGTGGAAAGCCTTCCCAGAAGAGCTGAAGCTGTTATAGCTGCAAAGGGTGGGCTGACATCATGTTAAACCCTAAGGATTAAGAATGGGATGTGACTCAAGTTCATATGCATGTGAAGGCAGACCAGTGAATACTTTTGGCAACATAGTGTAAATAGTGCAGTTCATGGAAACATTGCGGTGTAATTTCAGGAAGATTTTGCAGCAGACTTGCAGCGGTCACTTAAAACTAAAAAAGCAAAGACTTACTTGACATTTTAAAAGTTGATCCATATTTAGTATATAGCAGTAGTACCACTTATTACCATCCATCCATTTTCTTCCCCTTATCCTTACCAAGAAATTTTTTTTCCTGTTATGCAGGACTCCATCATTTCTTAAACAAAAGTGCCCACCCATGACAGAGCAATAAACTTAGCCTACCATAGCCAAACAGTTGCCTCTTCTGTGTAGCTTCTCAAAGAGTCATATAGATCTTTTTAGGGTGTAACTCAGAAAAGACCTCTTTAGTCACTGAGGTAGTCAGACTTCAGGAATTATCTCTAGTTTTCAAATAGAGCTAATACAAAAACCACAAAAATACAAATTGAGCCAGATGACATGTTCATCGCTGTAACACATTAACAGGTGCTAACTCATTGTATATCTGTCTCAGTCCTATCTGGTTTAGTCAGCTCTGTCAATAGTTGCTCCCTTAAAGCCCAGATGACCTAGCAGACCAGACCTAGCAGGTGACCAGGTAACATTACAGTATGAGATATGATTTTTTTTTTTTCACTTTGCTGTTACTGTCCTTGGTACCACAACTAATTTCATTTTAAACATACACAAATATACAATACTTTACCATGAGTGTAACCTACTGAGTGGATGTACTGAATCAATACTCCAACCAAGACAGACTTCTATCTTATTATTACTCTAACATTGCATATTCAGAGTCCGATGAATTGTGGTTCGCTGTTAGGCCTGTGCGTGTTTTTTTATTTAACTCCTACCATATATTCAGTAATGACAGCAATGATAATTTTTTTTAACTTAATGTGTTAATTTATGTGACACTGTCTGTTAAATAAGAGGTAAAAACTAAAGAAGTACAAGTACTTCAGCATTCCTCAGGCAGTATACATGTTCATACCATGTGTCACCATGAGGTTGTGGTTTTGAGTAAAGCGTTATGCTCACATTCAGCTGAGGATGAATTGTAATATGTTTAGGAATCCAGTCAGTTTTTTAATTAAATTTAATTTTATCTAAGGATTCTCAATCAGAGTACAGATAAGCTTCTTCATGTGGTTCAAGAGCTTTAAGAAAAAGAAAATTGGTTAATGGCTGTGTTGGAGCGATGGCTGTCTTTCTGTCGCTTGTAATAACCTCAAAATAATTTAATGTGCCATTGTTGAAATAAAAGTTAAGCAGGCTTTTCTTTCTGTGTTCGGTAACACTTTCGGCCCAATTTACTGTCATCACAAAAATCAAAGCCCCTCCCCCCTTGGCTCATCTTTATAAATGACTGACTCTCCCGACACTTGTCTCCTACCTGATCACTGTCACAGCACCTTTGCATTGCTCATTGCATTGTTGCCTGACTGTAGCGTAGGTGATCTACGAATTGAACTTGATCTATTGCATTCAGGGCAAATTGCTGATGATGATGAGAAGAGCTAAATGTCTAAAACATGAGTCATGGTGTGTAGGTGTGATAGCCCACCTGGATTACTAACTGCTGGGGAAGAGAAGCTGCTGTGCTGCTATTGTGGGTTTGAAAGCCTTCCTTTGAAAAGGGTTGCAATTGTGTGATGAATTTTGTTGCAAACTGGTTGAATGGGGGAAAAGAAGGATAAAAAGGAGGAAGTACTGAAATGCTCAACTGACAAGGGCAAAGTCAATCTGGCAAACAGGAAGAGCTGCACAGGAGGAAGGTATACTGAAGAGAGGCTACTTGAAAGCATTTATTACAAAAAACTGTCAGGAAAGCAGTGTGAAGAAGTGAAACTGCCAGGGGTGTGAGATGACCTGGAATTATAAAAGAGAAAATTTAAAAAAGGAATGATGAATGTTCAGAATCCATGTTGTTTGTCAATCACATTTCACAATATTATTGCAATATTGATAGAAAAAAATAAGCATAATATTAGGACATTCATGTTTTTGCATGTTTTGTATCTTTTTCAGCCAATGAATTATACTGAGTATATCAGTTTAAGGAGTTGGAGAGTAAAAATAGAACAACTGCATAAATAATTTATGATAGTAGGAGTGGGAATGGGAGTTTTAATACAGTATGTTACACACGATACAATGGTGTCACAATACAGCTGCACAATGATGCTGTACTTGAAAGACAAGACAGTCATCCACGAGATACTGTATCATGTGTAACTAAAGAAAATATGGTCCTAAAAAGGCAAATAGTAGGAATTATATTTATTCATTGCACTGTCATGTTACTATTGTCGCCAACCGGGCCGCACAGCCATAACAAAAAGGGAGATGCACACAAATGCCAATTAAAAGACTTCATTTTAAGTGAAAAAAGGAAAGAACTTAAACTAACTGTAGTGTGAGTAAGCAGCACAATCATTGGTGTAAATGACCGCATGGGTGAAGAAATGGTGTATGCAATGTTGTTAAGCACAAAACCCAAACCAAAGTGCAACCAAAATCTAAAAAAGTGTCTCAGGGTAAAGAGCCATACAGCTACTGAGCTCTGAGGGCTTTTACAGAACACTGGCACACTGGGCCCAGGTGTTGCCAGTGTCACTCTTGGGAAACAAACCACACCAGCCCTCCAGTGCCTGCAGATGAGACCTGGCGTGCACACAGGCAGAAAGGAAGGGCGGAGTGTGTCATCACAGTATGTGTACTCTTTTTCTTCTTCTTATTATCATTACTCCTGCATTTATTTCATTTATTTATTTATTTTTAGACAAAAAGTTCCAACTTTTATTGTAAAATTATGTAATTAACCTACAGGTTCTGTTAATTGTTTTCACACATAACTAATATTTCTCCTAATAGAGATGTTACAGTCTGATGTTTTTGTCTAGATCTTCTTAGAAATTTATGCAAATGTGGCTCTCCCCCTTTGCTTGGGCATCTCTAGTGGATCAGCTTTTAGTCATGGATTTGTGCAAATATTAACCACAAAGTGCATGTCTGAAGATTGTTTCACAAGAAAAAAAACCCTCAAAGGCAAAATAAATTCAGATGATTAAAGTTTCATTATGTTACTGGAAGATGTGTTTCGTTGGAATGTTGCTAAGATTGCGATAACAGCATGTTTATGGTGAGTTATGGGGATTTTACCCCATAAGCATCTCTGGAACACATCCGTTTGCAGACTTGCCACAGGTTTTTGCTTGCTCCAAGTTTGGACTTTCTACCTGTGGTATGTTTGTCTTCTTGATGTGAGTTTGTTTGCATGCAGATCTTCAGTCGCAAAATCTAAATAGGGTTACACACAGTTTTCAGAGTTGCTCTATTTTTTTTGTGTGTGTGTGTGTGTATGTGCTGATGGAAATCAGCTAACTATGTCACTGTTGCTCCTGAGATGCTTTAACCCATTCATCTATGGATGGTAACCTAGCAACAGGGGCACAAGCTGACAGGAGAGCAGTTATCCCAGACCTCTTTTTCTGCCTCTTCCTCCATTATTCTTTTTGTTTCTTTATTTGACTTTGTCCTTTTGTACCACTCTCCCTTCACATCTGTCACTTTATCCCCCTCATCTAACACGTGTCCCTTTCTCCTCTTCCCCTCTCTTTGATTTTAACTCCAGCAGTCTTCTTCCTCCACTCGCTCCCTATTAGCTTCCTTATTGTTTGCCGACCATCTAAGTTTCTGACTTTATGGGCTGTCACTTAATGACAGAGCTGGTTTCTTTTTAAATATCATCCACCTACACTATTGTCAATTTGGCATTATCATTTTATTTCATGTACTCTTTTCAGATGAATGTAAACAACCTCTGTATAGCCATAATGGTAATTTTCCTGTCATGCCATCAAAGCGCATTCAAATTTGAGTTTGACAGTAAGAGGGAGAGAGCGATAGAAAGACAAAACAAGTGATATTCAAGTATGTGTCATTGAGGTTTTTTGTGTGTGGTCTTAGCTATAATTATTGCTAAATTTCTTTGTTGTCAAAATATGTGTATGTTTTGTTTAGCTCCTGCTCTGTTGCCCTCCAAAACGTGCAGTTACACAAGCAAGCATGGATGCACACACGCAAGTTGTTGTAATCCTTGTGTTATATGTTTTAGCTAGTTACATGCTCACATAGCAACACTGTGTCCTGCCTGTTGTGGCCAAGGACTTGCAAATATAATTGTTTTTTGTTTTTGGGGGGGTGTTTGGTGGCGGCAGCAGCGGGGGGTCTGAATAGTAACACTGGCAACTACATGAAAACAAGGTCATACTCTAACATACCTTTATTTAAAAAAAAATACAAAGGTTAGGGAACTAAAAATGACAAAGCTTGTTTCATCATGCTTGCAAAGTCATGGCTGATGAGATAAAAGTGCATTGACATTAGAGGGTGGGGGCAAACTATAACTGTGGCTACAAAGCTTAATAATTTTCCTATAAACATATTCAGTTTTCACCAGCCTAGTTTATCCAACCATCACAGACCAAATCCATCCTTATTTTTGCCTGAGTGCCTGCATGAACTTTGATGCTATAATCTAGCTTGATTAGTACCTTCCATTAGAGACCCCCTGAGCCAAAGTGTCAATATCATGATTGAGCCAGGAGGGTTTTTTTTTTAAAATAAGTTTTGGCTTCAGTAAAGCCACTCAGAGTCTTATCTCCCTCCAACCTGCAAGTGTTGCAGCGTTACTCTCCTGTATGGATTGCTACTTAATACAGTGTAAATAAGTGGGTGAATGTGAAATACTGTTTGGATCCACCAGTATGAACGACTATGATTTCTACTATGAACATCCAGGTTAGCAAAATAAAGAAAGTTTCCTGAACACTGATGCTAAATCTCTTATCTGTTCTCACTTTTTGGCAGACAGCAGTTGTCTGTACAAAACACTGAGCAAGCAGATTCTTATTTTTAGGTAGTCCTGAGCAGAATGAATATGCTCCCAATGAACAATAACATGCTGTAGTAACAGGTTGTTTGAGCAAGCAAAGATACAGTATATTTTGTGGACGGAAGCATCAGTTATTTCAGTACATTCTCTAAAATGACAACAATTTCAGGTTCAAGTGACAAAGGGTATAATATTGTGTCTGGGATCATGTAATTCATCAAGTCCATGGTGTAAGATCAGCCTTAACCCATCTCATCTGTCCACTTGTATGTGTTAATAAGTGAAGGAGAGCTACGTTGCATTTCACAGATCACGTAGCTCTTCTTCTGCACAAAATGATTGCCGTGAGTGCAGCCTACTCCAATCAGAGAGGTTATCAGATGATGATGATGGTAAAATGGTGATAAAAATCGAAAAAGATAAAAAATACAACAGTAAAATGCACACAGAGCAGTAAAATAAACACTTTAAGTTAATTATTTTATTTCTTAGTGCACTCTCAATGCTGCTGTTTACTTCTAGTGTGGAGGCTGAACATTAAAGCTCTGAAACTTTAAACTGGATCCATTTAAACGTTAAAGGTTTAAGTCAAATAAAGGAGGTGTGGAAATTGCTTTAGTTTGTTGACAGATCAAAGTGAAATTAATTTTATTGATTGAACAGGTATTCTTGTGTGTGTACTGTGTTCTAGTTGCCACAATTCCAGCAGAGTAAAAGAGATTTAGCAGCAATGTTAATGTCAATTTTATTTTGATTTAAAAACAACAATGTTGACCAAAGTTCTTTACAAGATTAACTACAAAAATAAGCAAGATAACTCCATAGGTCAATAAAATAGAATCAAACATAGAACATTAAAGCAAACATAAAAAAAAAAAAAATACAATGCAATAAAAATGACTAACAACACATTAAAACAAGAGACACCACAACACAAAACCTGATGTTACTCAAACTGGACTTGAATTAAAAGCCAAGTTAAAAAGATGATTTTTTAGAGAGGATTTAAATGACTGTGTGGACTGTATGGATGAATATAAAGTGGCAACTTATTATAAAATCTAGGGGTTGTAATTGAAAAAGCTCGATCCCCTCCCCTCTATGCTTAAGACAAGACCTCGGCTGCACTAAGAGCATCTGGCTAGATGATCTCAGTGCTCTTTTATGGTTATATAGTTTGAGCAGCTTAGCTAAATAGCTGGATGCTATTCCATTTAAGACTTTAAAATAAGTAAAAGAATCTTAAAATCAATACGAAATTGAATGGGGAGCCAATGTAAATCTGCTAAAACTGGAGTGATGTGATCATGCTTTCTAGTGCCCATCAGTAGACGTGCAGCAGCATTTTGTACTACCTGCAAATGATGGAGAGATAATTGTTCAAGACCCGAATACAGAGAATTGCAGTAGTCCAATCTAGAGGTGATGAAAGCATGAATACGTTTTTCGAGGTCCTTAGGAGGAAGATAGGATTTGGCTTTGGCAATTAGCTGTAACTGATACAAACTGTTCTTTATAACTGTGTTCACTTGCTTCTCAAATTTAAAGGACCTAGCAAAAAACACCAAGGTTTCTGACAGTCGCGGAGCAGTAAGAAGCAAGAGGGCCAAGGATATCAGCTAGCGTATCCCTGTGGATAAGTTAGCTGATATCAATCCAAACACAATAGTTTCTGTCTTATTTTCATTTAAGGTAAGAATATTCTGTGTTAACCAGCCTTTGAAATCGTGTAGACAGTTAAGCAGAGACTGGAGCGGGACAGAAGCACCCAGTTTAAAAGGGAGATAAATTTGGATGTCATCTGCATAGCAATGAAAGGGAATATTGCACGTCCTAAAAATGCCTCCCAAAGGCAGCATATATAATGAAAACAAGACTGGACCCAAAATGGACCCCTGAGGTACACCACAACAAATAGGGGCTGAGGAAGAGGAGTATTCCCCCAGGGCTACAGAAAAAGACCTCTTAGACAAATATGATCTAAACCATGACAAAACTGTGCCTTTAAGACCAACAGCATGTTCAAGTCTAGACAAAAGAATGTTGTGGTCCACCGTGTCAAAGGCAGCAGTCAAGTCTAAAAGAACAAAGACAGCAGAACAACCTGAGTGAACAGTTAAAAGAAGGTCATCAAAAACTCTTAAAAGTGCTGTCTCAGCACTGTGATGGGATCTAAAACCATACTGAAACTCTTCACAAACACATGAGTATTTGAAAAGGTTTGAAGTTGATTAAAAACAACCTTTTCCCATATTTTTGACAAAAAGGAAGTTTAGAAATTGGCCTGTAATTATAAAGAACACTTGGCTCGAGATTTTTCTTTTTAATAATAGGTTGCACAACAGCATGCTTGAAGGCAACTGTTCCTTTAAACTGAAAAAGTCACCTGCTCAAACTGCTGAAAAACAGCATTTAGAAGCTGAATCTTGATCTAAAACAGCCAGTGATTGTGAAGACCATAAGTAGGAGATTTTATCAACAAAGTGTATCAAGAACTGATCACAAAGTGCAGAAGAAGCCTCCATAGGAACAGTGTCACAGGGGTTAATAATAGTTCAAAATATTTAAAAGAACTTGTGGCTTGTGACTATTCCTGGAAATCAGGTTAGACAGAAAAGCAGATTTTGCGGCTTTAACAGTCCTCTGATATTTTGATAGACGGTCACGCAGGGATCCTGCGTGACACAGCAGATTAGTATAAAAACTTTTTTTTTTAAATCACCAAATTATTATACACATTCCAGTAACAATGCAACACACAGTTTTAGTAATGTACGGCTTAACAAGTCGCACATGTGAAATGTATTCCTCAGTAGAGAATCTATAATGTACTTTAAACATTGTGTAAATTAAAGAAAGAGTGAAAATTTGGCACTTCCAGCTAATTTAAAACCAAAGCTCAGAACATAACCTGTTCCGACCCAATTATGTGTTCAGCATAAGTTAGCATGGTGATTTAGCCAGGACACAGAAAACTCTAACTTGAAGCTCGACACAGCTCACTAAGCCATTAATCTCACGTTGGATTGCATTTAGCTGAGCATGTCAAAAATATATTTAGCTATCATTAAGTCATTGGTAGATGCCATCTGTATTGGTCTGAGTTTTGTGTTTCGTTGTGTAACCAGTACTAGCATATCTACTTGTATTTCATGTATTATTTGGTATTGAAAGCTGTTTCATCAGTCTCATCAGCTCTCCACTCTCACCCCTATGTCCTCTCTCACCCACTCTTTCTCCCTCATCCTCTTCATATTATCTCTCTCTTAATGAGTAAATCAGATCAGGTAAAACTGCATGTTTAGAGTTATAACAGCTCTAAACAGAAGGAAGTCCAATGTAAAGGACACACACTGTATACACTCAAGAATTCAATTTCTCAGCTTTTTCTTTCCTACCCTTAGTTATTTTCTTGCTGTCTGGCCGAAAACAGCAGGTACTGTTTGCGGGGGAGTTAAGAGACAGGGAGAGAGAGTGGCAGTGAAGGGTGGAGTGAGTGAGGGATGAGGGCAGGAGAGTGGAGCATAGTGAAGAAAAGTTGATGTGCAGTACAGAAGATTACAGGGTTACGAGTGTGTGTGTGTGTGTGTGTGTGTGTGTGTGTGTGTGTGTGTGTGTGTGTGTGTGTGTGTGTCAACTGGACATGTTCAGCAGATGCGGAGGTAGATGTACTTCTGCAACGAGAGGACACGAAGAGCCCTCCACACGCACACAAACAGAGAAAGAGGAGACAACAATTGTTGGTGCAAAGATTAACAGTGCAAATGTCAATGTTTTTTACTGTGCCATGCAGCTATTCTGCACATCTTCTTGAAAATACATTTTTAATCCAAACTTGTATTTCTTATGAGTAAGTAAATTGTTTCCACATACCTCCTTTATTTTAGGTATCATTTTGGTATTGGTACCTAACATAAAGCATTGCACACAGCCCTACCTACACCATCAGTGTTACACCCATTAGATGAAACTGATACACATGAAAACGTATGCTTACCCATCTTAACAAGCTCTATCAAGGTGCACAAAAGCAAGACACCTACGTAACGCCCACACTGCAGTGGCTCCGTTGCAGACTGTGTGAACACTACGCAGCTCCCAGATCTGGAAGTTTGCAATTGTGCGAACGTGATTAAAAGCAATGCTGATTAAAAAGCGTGCGTGCAAATATATTAACCATGAGACACACGGCGAGCACAGTGAAAAATGTGATCAAGTGAGTAGGGGATGGAATTAAGTGACAGAAAAGGAGATGGATGAATGAAGCAGAGCGTGGGATGAAAGGAAAAAGAGAGACTGAAAGGCCATGATGGACAGAAACTGAGAGAAGGAGACGGCATGAATGAAAGACAGTGAATGCAGTGAATGAACAAGAGACGGAGCGGATGAGAGAGAGTGAGACAGAGAAAGAGGATAAGGGTGGAGGTGTTAGCTGGACCACGTAAAATCACTCTGTGCCAAAACTTTTACAGCACTGGCACAGAGCTGAAACTGAAATCGAACGGCGCGAGAAGCCAGACAGACTGTAGTGTCTCCTGAAAAGGCAGATTTATTGTTTTGTCACTCTGTTCTCGTTTTATTTAATATTAGAATAACTATCAAAAGAGACACCATATTATTAAATAATATTCACTGGGGGATAGTAGATCTAGCTGCTTTATAAAGTGTTTTCTTACTACAAGTCCACTGCTATTTTGCACGGTCCAAAATATTAAATATTAAAAGCGCATGTTCCTGGCTTTGATGATTGTATGTTTGTAATTGTTAAACTGACAGTTACTCCGTCTTTCCCCTTTTTTCAAATGCTGTGACCCGTTTGTGACTTTAAGGCTGATAGTTAGGCATTGTGTCACAGTGCACTCCTCCTGTAGTAAACTGCAAAATGATTTGGTGAACATCTGGCTTGTTTTTATAGCAGATTTTAGATAAAATAAGATAAGATAGTGTTTATTTGTCACATGCGCAGTTATACACAGTACAATGCACAGTGAAATGTATTTTGTACCTGCAACATATATACACACACATATAAATAAGAAGAATAAAAATAAAAATAAGTCATTCAC
>JASGAU010375744.1:0-12559 GCA_030220045.1 Australoheros facetus | reverse complement strand
AAAACTAGACTAAAACTAAAACTATTCAGATGACTAAATTATGACTAAAACTAAATTACATTTTCGTCAAAAGACTATGACTAAAACTAAATCAAAATTAGCTGTCAAAATTAACACTGCAGCTCAGGTCCCTCAGGCTCACGTTCAGGCGGAGGCTGCTCAGCAGGACCTGTTGTCTCCTTAGACAAACAGGGCTGCTTGGCAGGACTCACAGTCAGAGATTTGGGCTGTGCAGGACTCATTAAGCCTTTCAGCTGCCCAGGGCATAAGCAGGCAAAAGGGGCCCAGTTTCAGCAGACAAAGGGTAAAAAGCAGTTTTTGACTAGGGCCCACAGTGCACAGGACACTTGGGTTGCACAGGCTGGGGCTGCATGGGGCTCACAGCCAACTACCCTGATGACTTGGAGCTCCAGTTCAGGCACCATATGCTCTGGACTCTCAGATTGTGCAGGGCGTTCATCCATCTCTTCAGACCAGGGCTGCTCAGTAGGGCACACAGCCATCTCCTCTGTCAACTGGGGCTGAGACTGTGGACTAACTGCTCTCAACCTAAAAACAGGAACAGGTGCAGGGACAAGCAGTGTTAACGTGTTCAATTAATTGTGAAGGAAGACACCTGAAACACTTTAATTAAAAAAGTAAGACATTTAATATATTAAAGAATCAGGAGATTTCACACACGCATGTGGGGGACTCAGGGGAAGAGACAGGCCTGTGTGTGCGCTGTCTCTCTCCCTCCTTGAGCCCGTGTTCCTTTCTAACCATAACATCTTTATACTGCCACTATCTACATGTAAACAGATTCTGGGTGCTGTGAGCTTCGTCATTTGGTCTTGTCCAAGCTGGTTTTTCATGACCCAGATTTCTCTCATCAGCGATAAAGCCAAAAAGCACACCCTCTCTCCTAATGTTTCAATTTGTCATACAGAGCAATCTTGTACAGATTAATAACAGGACATGGTGACGTTGGTGATGTTTTAATTGCATGTACTGTGGCCGAACCTCCAAGATGCACTGAGACTGAGAAGTTGGTCAGGCATTTTCTAATCTGTTGCTCTCTGTCTAATATATTATTTAATTGTTTATTATTTGGTTGATCCACTGTTTATTAATTAACTTACTTACTTACATTTGTCCATTTGTCATTTAATTCTTTGGGTAAAAAATAAAAACCCAAGAACAGTCTCTGGAGAGGCCAAGAGTGGGGCAACAGTTTCTGATGGAAGAGCACCATAAACTATCACTGATTGAGCAGGCTGTGAAACACCACCTTTGCCCAGGTTCCGATCTAAAAGACTAAAAAATACCAAACATAGTTCTATTATATACTGGCACAGAAACTAAATGTTCTTCATCATTAATGGTTGGCTTAGAAACACCACATTCCATGTTAGCAGTGGCTGGCTCAGAGATAACACATTCAGTGTTAACTGGTTCAAAAACATCACACACAGAATTAATGACTAGCTCTGAAAGCAGTCGGTCATAATTCATAATGCTTTTCACCAGCTCAGAAAAACACAGTTTCAGGACTTGCCAGTTTTGAAACACAATTAATTTCTGCTATTGGCAGAAACACCAGACATTATTTTATCATTGGCCAGCTCAGAAACAAAATTCACAGTCTTAATACTCAGGAACAAAAGTCCCTTTTAGTTTTTGTGGCTCGGAGAAAATACAAAGGAAAAAGTCAGTTTCACTCACACGTGGAATCTGAAGAACAGGTATCAGTAGATGCGGGCTGGAGAGCAGTCTGATTGGGGTGATAGCTGTATACATAAATGTGTAGGTCTGTCCAACCTTTTGACTGGTACTGCATAAAAATAGTTTGTTAAACATGTTTGTGGTTTTCACAGCAAAAAAAAAGATTTTTGCTTTTTGTGTGATTTTAGGTCTATGTGTTAATACAGTATGTCAAAATGAAAAAATAACTGCACATTCACACACGTGAGGTTGAGCTGAAAATAAAAGATAAAAAACAAGGCAAGGTAAACAGTTTTTATGGTGAAATAAAAGGTAGTCAAAGGATACGTTCACACTGCAAACCATGATGCTTAATTCCAATTTTTTGTGAAATTCGATTTTTTTCTGCGTGGTCCGGGGCCGGCGGTAGCATAGGACAAGGGTGGGCTCATCCCTTGATTCTTGCCCATCCAATCAAAACCTGCGGGCAGCAAAAGGTCCTCCCATCAAGGTACGCCTACAATAGTTTTTATTTTCCAAATTTTGACACTTTCTCACACTCTGATTCTGCACTGCACGCAGGTTCAACTGAACAGCTCTCGTTTCGTGCTATTCCTTTATCTGGGTCACACTCTAGTTTCTGTGTTAATACTTTTACTTCTTCATTTTTACTATGAGCATGTATCGCTTCTTTAAGCCTATCAGTAAGTCTAGCCCTGGAGTAACCCCAACAGCTCCCGCTGCTGCCCGTGCTGAAATGTCTCCCCCTGAGTGGGTTACCTGCTCCGTCTCCTCCTCTGTCCGATCAGCAAACAATCTGCCGACTAGTTTCTATGCATGTAATAGCACAAGCACCCCTAATGCTAGTCCTACTCTAGCCACATCCCCAGACCCAAAGCAGGTCTTTCCTCTGGCCGTTTCAGCGCCAGGTCCTACCATTGCCGACATGAATAGCACTGTGCCCACACAGCCAGTGCTAGCTAACTATCCAAAACATTCCTTCGCCAATACATTCTGCTCATTCAACCCGGCGTGGTACCGCACTAGACCTTGGCTGGAATACTCTGTGGCTCGGGACACATGTTTCTGCTTCCTGGGCAATGAGATGGACATGGTTTTTACTTTGCAAGGGTTTAACAACTGGAAAGCAGCTCTGGAAAGTGGGAGGGGCTTGCAAAAGCAAGCATCCAACCACAATTATGTGCTGGCTGCTGGAACATGGGCTGAGCGGCAGTACAGAGGGGCAAAGGGAAAAACCATTGCTTCTATGCTAGTGGGTAAAACACAGGTCGAAAAAAAACAGTACTATGTTAAAAGCATTGGTGATGTGATCAAATTTATCTGCGTTAACAAGCTAGAGCTCAGTGGTACAACTGAGAGGCTTGATGAAGGAGAAGCTGATGATGCTGCTGGACTGTTTTTGAAACTTTTTGAGTACACCTTTGAAAAAGATTAGTTGGCTGACATTACCAAAAACATCCCCCTAAATGCAAAATACACATCCAAAGACATACAGAATGAAATTATTGAGACACTGGCAAACATGGTAATCGAAGAGATACAAAACAGATATAAAAATGCAGATTCCAGTGGGTTTTGTCTAAAATGTGATGGGACCAGGGATAGATGTAATGTTGAAAATCTGTCCATCATTATCAGATCTGTGTGTAAATCAGTCCCAGAAGAACATCTAATTGGCCTGGTGGACTTGCCTCAATTAGATGCTGAATACATGTCCACAGAAATACTGAGGTATCTTGCAGATGTTGGCTTCAGTGGAGAGCACATTGTGAGTCAATGTTGTGATGGAGCATCAGTGATGAGTGGAGTAAAAGGTGATGTACAGGCATTAATTCAGAGCAAAACTGATAAATACATCCCCTACATTCACTGCTACAACCACCAGCTACACCTAGTTGTAGTACATGCAATGCAGAGTGAGCAAAGAAATTCTTTGATCTTTCCAGTTCTCTTTCCAGTTTCTTTCAACACCACTTTGTGTGTCAAAATTATGATGCCCCATGTCTGAAAAAGCTTTTGGAAATCAGATGGACTAGTCATTATGATGTGACAAAATGTTTAACTGACAACAAGGAGCATGTACTGAAAATTCTAAAGGAAATATCAGAAGATGACAGTGTTAGTACTCATTTGTGCACAGAAGCATCAGGCCTGCTTACACAAATTAAAAAAGATCACTTCTTTAAAACTGGAAACTTTTTGGAGAGAGTACTTGTCCTTATAAAACCTGCAAACACAATGCTGCAGTCCCACTCCACTGATATGTCTGCTGCATGTACTGTTGTTGGGTCTTGTCTGGAGGGCTTAAAACAGCTTAGGACAGAATGCTCCACAGAACGGGCTCAGGACTTTGATGATGCTCCTCCTGCTAAGTGACAGCGGGTATTGCTTAATAAAAGAGCATCTCTCAACATATTAGAATTTTCATGGGCCAAAATTACTAAATTTCAGAACTAGAGAACAGATTTTCCCCCCAAAAAATAAAGACCTGATGAATAACATCTCATGTCTCCTGCCCCAGTCAGCCAACTACCATGACCCCACACTTTTGCTCCCTCTACACAGTCTTGCTGGATCTACGGAGATTGAAGGTCTCAAAAATGAAATACTTGTGGCAAAACCGCTGCTGCTTAAATGGACTAGTTCTTATATAGCACTTTTCTACTCAGTCTAAGCACTCAAAGCTTAAGAAGTACCCAAATGAAAAAAGACCTGTCCACTCTGTGTTTCAACCTGCAGGAATACAAGGATGCTTTTCCTGAACTCCTTAAACTCTATGTCACAGCACTTGTAATTGGTGTGTCTTCTGCATCCTGTGAGAGTTCCTTCTCCATACTATCAAGAGTCCTAAGCCCTTTCCGCCACACCATACTTCACAAGAGAAAAAGAAATTTAGTAATTTTGGCCCATGAAAAGTCTATCACAAATCCATTAGACATGAATGAATTTGTCACAAAGTTTGCCCCAAAAAAACAGAAGACTGATTCTGTAGTTTTTCACATTTTGCATTTTGGCAGTTGCTGTTCTCTTTTTTTGTACTCTTGTATAATAAAAAGAAAAAAAAAAAGAATTAAAAAAAAAACATGTATATAATCCAGCTACAGAAGGTCACAAATCTGTGTACTTTCTGTGATGGTCCCAAGCCCAGATAAATGGAGAGGGTATATATGTATATCTTTGTGTCTACTAGGTCTGTATTCAACTCCAAAAGATAAACAAATATAGCCTAATATTTTGTGTCTACGTTTATACTTGCCCACCTACATGTTCAGTCTGCCGCCCCAGTCACAGTGGGCTAGAACCAGGCCTGGCGTGGTTGTTCACATTTCCAAATATATGCGACTTGTATGTGATCTCCTGTGTGAACTACAAACAACCTAAAAGTCACCCGCATGCAGTGTAGAGGACGCAATAAGGTCACATGTAGTAAGCGTGCTTAGTGTTTGCGGAAGTAAACATGGACCAGGATGCAGAATAGTGACGTTTGTCGAGTATCAGTGACATGCAGTTTGGGTGAATGCAACCTGGCTGTACAGACACAGGTCACATTTGAAAAGATCAGATAAGTATTGGATTCAGGACCACATATCCAAGTGGTCTGGGTCGCATTTGTGAAAATCGGATCTGTGTTGTTCAGGCTGTCATGAAAAGATCAGATACAAGTTGCATAAGGGCAACAAAATCGGATTTGGGTCACTTCAGGCTGCAGTGTGAACATAGCCAAAAACAGTCAGTTATACCCTAGACTTCACATAGGGCNCCCCCCCCAAAAAAAACCGTCAGATTAATCTGATATTTGGTACACAGTTGCGTGAATGAATGTGAGTGGGAATGGTTGTCTGTCTCTCTGTGTTGGCCCTGCGACAGGCTGGCAACCTGTACAGTGTGTACCCTGCCTCTCACCCTATGACAGCTGGGACAGACTCCAGCCCCACCTCATGACCCTGAACAGGATAAGCGGAGGAGGATGGATGGATGGAGTTGTGGAGGGCCAAGAACTAATGCCAAACTGAACAACATCTGGATCTGAGCCTGATTCTGGATTTACAGACCTCTTGAATTTATGGGAAACTCCATTGTCTGATATGACAATGGGGTCAGGTTGGCAATTACATTTAATCTGTTTCTGATAATACAGCAATTAACTGTGATAAACTGTTAAAACAGTTGCTGACTGCATAGATAGATATTTACATTTAACAGAAATTCATATTAACTATTACATTTGCGCTCACTAACCTTCCTATTCTGTAGGAATATAACCAGAATACAACCAGTGTTTGGCTGTCAGTTGAGTTGAGGCCCCTCGAGTTGTGCTCATTGACAAACTCATTCAGAGTGAGGGCAGCATGTCAGTAATTTGTCTGCATTTATAAATTAGAAATTATTTGCAAACCTTCAACAATGTCATGATCCTGGGTCAGTTCACTCAGAGTTTTGAGTTTTTTTACTTTAAAGTTTGTTTGTTTTTTAAATTATCTACTTGATTCCTGGTTTGTTTAGCATTTGCATTTACATGTGTTCTTCTACATGTGTATTTAGTTCTATTCCTAGTTCCTGGCTGCTTTAGTTTTATTCCTCACCTCTGTGTTTGATGCTCTTCTGTCAAGTCCCATGTATTTAATTCATTCATGTGTCTGTGATTTCCCTGTTAAGTAATCTCACTTCCTGTTTTGTTTAGGGTTTTTTTTGTTCCTTGTGTCATTCCTTGAGTTTTCCTTTCTTTGTCTCATCTGCTGTGATTTAGTTCACCTGTGCCCCCCATGATAGAAAAAATGTAATTGAACTTTGACTTACTTAGCATATGCAGAATTATTTTTTGCTTGAACCTTGTACTTTATGTTTTGCAGAGATCAGCTCAAAGCATAGGCTAACCAAACATATATGAACGTGTACCGTGGGTACTGTGTAAGCTGTGTAAACAGTTTGTGTATGTGCGCTTATGCAAGCGCCCCACTTATCTTGCTATAAGAACTACCTGTCTGTAGAGTTTAGTTGTCAGACTTCTGCTTCTGTTCAGCAGTAAGAACTCTGTCCCTGTTTGGCCAAACAGAATAGTTTTGACTTGACTTGTGACTCTTACTCCGACTTGCGTGTGAATGATTTTTGTATTAAAACTGTTAAAATCTTAAATGGCTCTTTGTGATATTTTTATTTGGAAAGGTAAATTCCACCACACCCCCCAAGTTGTCTCCACTTCCCCTAACTGCCCTTTTGTGTATTTACAGTCACTGTCCCCTCTTGTCTTTCATTAGTGTCTGTTCCTGTAACCCCTGTGTTTTCCAGTCTCAGTGGGTTTCCTACTGTTACTTTTTTTTTTGTAGTTTTCAGTTCCCTTTTTTGGACTCTGTGTTTGGCCTTACCTGCCTTCAGCCAAATAGTAGCTCACCTTCAATTTAACCTTTACCTCCACGCCTTTGCACTTGGGTTTCTCTTTTATACTCTACACTGTCAGTAGCCCAGTTGACTGTGACTGTCACTCTAGAGAGTGATTGCAGTTAGTCGAAGTCAGACTGCGACCTTTTTGCAGAAAGGTTGCCTCATAACAGGTGACCTAAGCAATAGCCTTGTGATCAAAAGTGGTCATAAATGTGAAGCACCCTCAAGCTCTGGGCAATCATTTCGTCACAAGTTGCAATCAGTCATAGGAAAATTATATACTATCACTAGGCAGCCACTTTTTTGTAGATGAAAGAAAGTTGCTACTATTTTTGCTCAAATGACTGAGACATTAGTTTGCTCTAAATTAGGAGGTAGATTTGTCAAACCAAGTGTGTCCAGTGTTGAATCCAACTGAATTAATGTAAATTTGCTCAGCTAATGTTACCTCAGGATGGTGGAGCATGAGATGAGCCCTCTTGTTCATAGTATTCCCAGAGTATTTTAATTTATTTAATAAAATATAGATATTTTTATCTTATAGACACCATTCTCACCAAATCAACTGGCTTAGCAGTGAAATGACTGCTTCTACTTTTTTTCCCCCAAATGTATGTTTTAAATTGTTTAAAAAAAAAGTTGCAAAAAAAAAAAAATCCCCCAAATCCCTGTCCATTAAAGTGAATGAGCAGGTTAGACTGAACTCATTAATTAAATGGCAGAGTGGAAGAAGGAGAAAAACTCGTATGAGAAATTTATATTCAACCTGCCAGTGAGCTCACAATTTTCAACTTACAGCCATAATTTTACCCTGGGATAATAGAAAAATTGTTTTTCAAATGAAATCCAACAGATGTTTTTGTTTTTGATCTGGTGGTGTTAGAGTGTGAGAAGTACACAGTATTGTCCCATTCTCTTTTCATTGAGGACTTTTTAAAAAAATGCAAAAACAAAAAAACTAATAAAATCAAAGTCAACAATAAAGGCATACAGCATACATTTCTTCAAGTTATGGAGGGAAATTAGTCTAAGAAGGTTACAAATGTTTGTGATAAAGACTCCAATCTCATGTACATTCTGTATAAGGACAAATAAAGGTATTCTATTCTATTCTAAATGTCACTCCATTGATTAAATGCCTATTGAATGTATATGCATGAGAGAAAAATGTGTGAATACATGAATGAAAATTAATGACTGTCCATTCATGCATGTTCTTATCCACTCCAATATGCAATGGAATATAGGAATATGAAAGTGAAAATAAATGAACATGTACTTTAAGATAAATCCATATGACAGCATAGTTAAGATAAGATAAGATAAAACTTTAATAATCCCACGACGAGGAAATTTACACATTACAGCAGTTCAGTACAGAGAAAAATGAAAAGGATGAGTAAAAACAAATGAACCAAAATAGAATAGAATAGAAAAACTATACACATAAGCACTATATATGTAAAATATATATCAATGTCAATACACATATACATATACACACACATCAAAACACTATATACAGATATCAAAACATTATATATTTGTAGCTGGTAAGGTACACACAGAATTTGTGTGTTTAAAGAATTTGTGAAAATATATGTGAGAACATTAAAATTAAAATCAATTAATGTGAGTGACAATATATGTATGTGAAAGAACAATGTATGTTTGCCAGCATCAGAGAATGAAAACTGGCTTGTACAGCCCCTCACTGGTTTTAGTGGCGCATGGAGATCGTTACCGTTGGACCGTAACAGGCGGAAGGAGAAGTAGTTCCTATCAACTAGGTACTATTTTGACCTGATCATAGTGGAGCAGTATTTACGTTCATCTGTGTCCCCGTATTAATATACAATACAACTTTACCTCCAGTATAGATGGTTCTCGTAATAAGTTTTGTTATCGGAAGTTATCAACGATCCGCACACCATTAGTGCGGACTACGGAAACTTTCGCACTTGCTGTCTGCTTTCTAAGCAAGCCACCTCTTCCATTAAGTTACAGGCAGAGAAGCAAGCACGAGGTGTTAATGTCATGTCGAACAGAAAGACAACCGCATACTCCCCTCGTCTTTTCTTTCTGTTGCTACTGGTGTTCGATGTGAGACAGCAGGGTTTCGCGGCTCGCCCATTGCTCGTGTTCCTGATCGATGGATTCCGCTATGACTACATGGACAACCTACACGATTTACCCGGATTTTGTGAGCTTGTGGAAAATGGTGTGAAAGTTGACTACTTAACGCCGGACTTCCCAAGCTTGTCATACCCCAATTATTACTCCCTAATGACAGGTAATCGATGCATCTTTAAGTCTATCTCTGTAGCTACTAACACAATAACTGATACATTAATAAGACATTAAGTGTAACTCAGGACCCCACCTTATCAAATCAAATCAATTTTATTATCCCCAATGGGAAATTTGTTTTTGGCATTAAACGACAGGAACAAAGACAATATGACGGCTGCACGTGAATATTTGTAAAACATAAAACCTAAGAACATAATGTGAAATATGGGGAGGTCTTTTAACTATGCATAAAATCACATAAAAATTACAAGCAACCACATGACTATTGAGACATAAAGATTTTAAGGTAATTAAAATTTTACATCTATCTAACTATATATATATATCTGTCTATCTATGTGTATATATATATATATATATATATATATATATATATATATCAGATATCACATTGCTTTTTTGAGTCGGTGTGTGAATTGCACATTCCTCTCTTGATTCAGCAGTGTAATGGCGGCTGGAGCTTAGTTTCCAGTTTTGCATCCCAGTTAACAGTTTTTATTCAGAGGAGAAAGGGAAGTTGAGATTCCCCAAAAATTCACTTGCCTATTCATACAGTCTTTTTAGGGGCTTATATTCTTTCTCATTTAGTTTTCTTAACAGAAAATGAAAGCTGTTTTTGGCAAGTTTGCTTTTCAGTTGGGCTGTTGGGTCATTTAACTATACCATAATGGCTTATCTAATGATAAGTGGCTGATCTTTAATCTGTGACTGCCCAGTAAAACATCAACAAGATCAGTTCCTTGTTTCACACTGTCTAAATAACTATAAAAATTAAACTTCTGCAATTCTGCACAAGGAGTTTTGTTGTTGACGCCTAGTTCTATCTAATAATTTTAGATAACTGCTGGTTTGTGGGCCATCACTTTCCTCAAATCAAAGGCAGTAGCTTGTGTTTTAGTGATATTTTAGAGTTTTAGAGATGTTTAGAGTTACAATACTTAGCTAAACATGGTACTCCAAAAGGTTTATATCCTTATGGAGGAGATTTTAAATCACAATATTGATAGTTTAATGAGTTTTGGGATATATTTCCTGCAATTATTTGTGTATGTGTGTATTTGTGTTGTGTGTATTTGTGTGTAAAGAGACTAGGTGAGATCAAAGGATGGCACAATACCAATGTATTCCAGCAATAAAGCTGCAGTTTGAGTTCATGTTCTGTCTCTGGAGTCTGCAAATTGGGGTCCTATTCTGCATGCCACACAGTATTCGTGACAGTAAGATGCGACCATACAATGAGCTAGCAGACTAAAGTTCTGTCTTCGAGGAGCTCGGGGAAGTCATCGCAAAGGTTAAAGAATATGTCCAGCATGCATTCCACGCCAAGGATAAACACAGGAGGCTACTACAATTTATTTTCCTTGAGGACTATCTCTCCTCCAAACCTTGGATCTTGGAGTTTCCAGCCTTCTCCAACCTGTTGCAAGATGCTTCAGAGCAATAACTGAGTCTCCAACATGAGCTGTTCAGGCTGGGCAGCCCTGTCGGGAAATGTATTTCATCCCCACTCCTCCAATCCGATAGCTCTCTTTATCCCACTCTCATTCCTCTCCATCAGCAAGTAAGACTGCTTTGTTTTCTGAACTGACTATAAGAGAAAACATTTCATCTTCTGTGTTTAAGCTAGCCTTAAGAGGGGATTTTTCTGGTTGTGCTTGAACCTGCTAAGGACATAAAAGACATGTTGTGCTGTGTTTCTAAGCCAGCTATTTCAGAGACTGCTCAGCTAACTCAGTGAGAGGCCATAAACGTGTTGTATAAAGTGTAGAAAAGTAGAAAAGTGCTATTTAAGAACTAGTCCTGTTACAAAACTGCTTCTGAGTCAGCCAGGAACAAAAACATTTTGAGTTCGATATTTAAAACTGGGGTGGCTGTAGCTCAGTGGGTAGAGCAGGTCACCTACTGATCTGAAGGTCAGCGGTTCAATTCCTGGCTACTCCAGGCAACAGGCCAAGATACTTAACCCCAAGTTGCCCTCCGACGCAACCGTCGGAGTGTGAATGTGTGTGGATGTTAGACAATTAAAGCACTTAGCTTAGTTAATTTGGAAGTGCTTGTATGAATGGGTGTGCGTGGGTAAATGTAAACATGTTGTGTAAGCGCTCTGAATGAGTAGAAAAGCGCTATATAAGAGCTAGTCCATTTACTGTTTGCCGGCCTGTGTGTGATGGCACCAGGCCAACAGAGAATAAAATGGACTTGTTCCTGTAGGATACATTTTAGGGGTCTCCATGTTCCTTTTTGACTGCAAATTAAAACCCAATTAAAACCATAGTTACCAACAAATGGTAAATGGACTAGTTCTTATATAGCGCTTTTCTACTCAAATCACAGGGTTGAGCAGGTTCCGATGCAGGCTGTTTATTAGACATCTTAGTAGCACACAAATAGTTAAAAATACACAGACAGTTGCATAGTGAAGACTGAGTTACACACACAGAGTAACAGAAAAGAAGAAAGAACCTGTTGATCATGCCCCGGGTTCCTCATCAAACCTTCCGACCGAGTAGAGCCCGTGCAGAGATTAAATATGAGTCCAAATAAAATCAAACTCTCCAAATGATCCATGGCGATGAGCAAGCTCTGTTGCAAAAAGTTACTAGTACTTAGAAATATACAAGGACAAAAAGCAAAAAGTAGAAGCAAGAAGCCCTCCCGGGAGGTTGTGCCTCAGTAGTTGCTGGAAAAACGGACAAAGACTGTCGCTACATCTTCTCTTCTTTCTTCTCTCTACTCTACTCTACTTTTTGCTTGGTCAGCATCTTTGAAAACTGGGTCATCTGTTATCCCCTACAGATACCCAGCAGAGACTCTTAGTAATCCTCCCCATTATCTAAAAGGGCACAAACAGCCCGGAGCATTTTTAAGTCATCATCATGACAGTAAGCAACATCCCTCACACTGACTGTCAAGGTTAACCCTCTCATGGCCCTCTTAAAGTGCTCATTAAAAAGGATTTACGACTGCAAATTCTTCATGGAACTTACAGATTGATATAGTCAACATATCAGTCTTAGATAAGATAAGATAAGATAAGATAGTGTTTATTTGTCACATGCGCAGTTATACACAGTACAATGCACAGTGAAATGTATTTTGTACCTGCAACATATATACACACACATATAAATAAGAAGAATAAAAATAAAAATAAGTCATTCAC
>JASGAU010375743.1:5704-16499 GCA_030220045.1 Australoheros facetus | reverse complement strand
TTTTTTTTTTTCTCTCAACATTTGGCTCTGAGTGATGTCACTGAGATTGAATATCCCTAATATGGTCACGTCAGGCACAAAACTCTGGTTTGTAATCGGCAGCCAGTGAGAAGAAAGTTTTCTCAAAGTACGCAACTGTAGAAGGGTCTGAGAATTTAATGATGGAGTTAAAATAAGCCCCTTTGAGCCAAAAGGATACTTCTCTCCAATAAGGAATACACTTGGATACAATATGTACTTTGAACTGAGGCATCGGCCAAGTCAGCTATTTAACTTTCACTAGTTTTGCCAAGTTGCAAAAATTATTACACCTGGCTCACAACTTTTTGAATTTATTATCATGACAATGTGGACTGAGAGTGAAGAACTATGCTGGATGTCTGACTTTCACCACTTACCTTAAGAACATACAGATGAGGACAGAATTATTAGCCCCCCTATGACATTTTGTTTTGTCAGAATTTTCCCAAGTACCTTTTTATTGAGCCATAGCACAAACCACTGATGTGCTTTAACTTTTGTAATACTCAAAGCTTGTAACAGTTAAAACTGAGGGTTATCTTCCAATTTACACACAGTATAAACTTCAGCAGGGTTTGAGTATCAGGCCAAAAACCAAAGAGATCAGTTTAGACTTGAGAAAAAGAATTGCTGATGCTCACAAAGCAGGAAATGGATATGCAAAGTTCTCACAGTGTTTCCAAGGGTGAAGACCTGGAGTGAGAAGTATTATCAAGAAATTCAAAGAGAGCCACTCAGTGCAGATCAGGCCTGTCAGAGGTAGGAAGATAAATATTCCTAAGACTCTGGACAGAAAACTAGTGAGAGTTGTGTTTAAAGACCCCACAACAACTGCTGAGACCGTGATGAATGACCAGATGGGAATTTAGTCTCAAAGAAGACAATCACTAGAACCCTGAACAGGAACAGATGCAAGGTTATAGACCAAGAAAAACTCCACTTGTGCTGAAAAGACACCTTCAAGCCAGACTGAGGACAACATGGAGAAAGATTATGCCTACTGGAAGCACGTCCTGTGGTCAGATGAGACGAAACTATGACTCTTTGGTCATAGAGACGCTGTTTATGTTTGGAGAAAGAAGGGAGAGGTGTACAACTCAAAGAACACCGTCCCCACAGTGAAACATGGCGGTGGGAGTATTACGCTGGGTGGATGCTTCAGTGCGTCTGGAACTGGGAATCTCATCAAGGTGGTTGGAATCATGAAGAAAGAAGGACATGTGAAGTTTTTGAAAGGAAACCTCAAGCAGCAAAACTGGGTCTGGAGCATCGCTGTGTCTTCCAACGTGACAACGATCCAAAACATACATCGCTCCTGATGAAGAACTACCTCCAGAAGAACAAAGTGAACATTATTGACTGGCCTGCACAAAGCCTGGACTTAAATCCCACTGAAAATGTGTGGGATGAACTGAAGAACAAGGTCCATGCCAGAAGACCATCAAATCTGGAGAAGCTTGAGAGAATCGCCAAAGAAGAATGGGCTGGGATTGCTCAGGAGACGCGTGTGAGACTACAACAAATGACTGCAGGCTATTATCCATGTGTTAGAAATCCCTTGCTCTGTTTGACAGCAGTTGGGAAATATTTTAAAAAGACATTTTCATGCTGGTTTTTCTTTTTGGTTTTTTGGTTCTTTTGTTTGTTTCTTTTGCAGAAATGAGGTCCTCGAACGCCACTGGATCATAGTCTGCATCTAAAACCGCAGGGGTGAAACTCATTGGACTGGATTGGACACACATGCTTTTCCCTGTGCTGAACCACACACAGGAGGTTTGCTGTGGTTTCTCCTAATGAGAGAACACAAATGCTGTTTTTCTGATTGAAGCCATTCCAGACTTTGGATGGGAGCTTCCCGACAGCTGGTGTTAATCGCATGAGGCCGTACGGATCCCGAGGTTTTGGCAGCTGTTGTCGACGGTCTGATTTACGTCTTGGGACGTAACGGCAGGATGTTTTACTCTGACGAAGAAAACGAATGAGTCTCAGAGCAGTCGCTCACATGAAAAGTTGTCCGCAGAGGAGAGAAGATTTGTGTTTAGGAGGGTTTCTGTTTCCTCTCAAAGTGGGAGGAGTGGACCATTTCCTGCTGGTGATCATTCATGGATTTATGAATGAGCTGAGTAATAGTAATGATGCCATCAGAGCTGTTAATGTGTTTCCTAATAGGAGGAGAGGCTCTACTCACTGGCTAAAACATGAACTGTAATTTGTATGTAATGAAAATGCCCCAGGCTGTGAGAAAGCTAAGTTGCTTTGCAGTGATTATATATGATCCAAGAAGCATGTGCAGGTATCAGCTATCTTTTTTTTTTTAAGTAGAATTGAGTTAACATTGTACAAGCCTTGCAGTTAAATGTAGATGTGGAATAAAAGCATAATGACATAATGCTTTTCCTCGCAGCCCTGGCATAAGAACTGTTTCCGCTGTGCAAAATGTGGCAAGAGCCTGGAGTCGACCACCCAGACTGAGAAAGACGGAGAAATCTACTGCAAAGGTGAGATCAATCTAAACATGCTTCAATGCAGCGTTACAAAAGAAGGCTTCAGATACAGCTTTGATTTCAGGGAAGAGTTTGGAGCAAAACCACCACCAGTAAAACATGTGTTGTAGTGCAGGAGTAAATAACTCCACCCTGCAAATAAGACATTTCCTCACTGGGATCTAACAGCAACACATTTTCTCACTTGAAAAGGATCAATAATCCCTTAATGAGTAATATGTTTAGAATACTGTGGAATACCTCCCTTAATGGCTCCAAATTCAATCAGTGTTGGAGTATGCGCTCCTAATGGGAATGTATCAGGCTTTCCTTTGTTTTCAGTCATGTAGATGCTGTTAAATAGTGGATGCTCCAGAAAGGGGCCATCTCTGGCTGTGAGTGCAGCAGCTGCACCCACCTGCTGTTCAGACCTTCTGTTTGCATGGGCAACCAATTAGATTAAAGTTGGCTTAAAGGAGGGGTGCTTTAGAACACACACACACACGCACGGGCTGCACCAAGGCTCAGTGTAAGATAAATAAGGATTAAAGTCCAGAAATATAAAATATGGAGCTGGAATTATCATAACAGGTCTCCTGTAATGCAGAGACTGGAGTCAGATTTGTTTGGACTCCCCATGTTCTCAAATATCTAACCAGGAACACTGATAAGTGCCTTTAGCAATGGCGGTATTGGATTGCCGTGACATTTGGTACAGAATTTCACACCCCCTTCTGGGAAACTCCTGTGGGTGTTCCTTTAACTTTCAGCCCACTGCCACCACTGTTATTGAAATACTTTGGTTTCTGACCAAATACATGCAAAGCAGATAATATTCCACCAGGAATAGCCAGGAAACATGCTAGTATGTTAGCATGTTTATTCTCACGCTGCCTCATTTTACTTAGCTTAGTCAACCAGAGAAATAAGGAGGTAAGACAGCCAGGAAGCAGGAATGTTGTGATAGCAGACGGGAGATTGCATTTACATACATCCGCATCAGGACCGAGTCAGCGTGCTGACTTTGAAGGCTATGCTGTCTGTCCTGTTAGTCATGTGACTTGCAAAAGAGATGACGCCTGCACATAAAAGAGACAGAATGGTAACTAATTATTCACAAACACTGTAAAAGCAGCTAAATGTTTATAACGGCTTTATGCAAAGAATTCTCTGCTCCTCTGCCAGCTGATGTGATCATATCAGCAAACAGTCAAACTGGATGGACGTGCTCTTACACAACAAACCTTTGAAATAAAACATGTTGTAGCTGGCGTCCCAAATGAGGGTTATTTCACATGTTTGGTGTGTTGGTTTGGCTCCGTCATATTAACAGAGCCTCTGCAGTTTGACCTCCACAACAAGTTCTCTCCCTCCTATCAGCACAATGGGATGGTTTGCTTAAACAGAAGACTGATACACCGAGGCAGAAACAGTCGTAAACACACAGCTGTCAGCAGATCTTGTTTGCTATATGTCACGAGGAGACCTCGCACTGATGAGCAGGAATCTTGCAACTCATCTTTAAGGCCGAATAGGCTGAGCTCTGCTGCTATCAATCAATCTGACGGCTCGTCCTCTAACAGAGACGTCCTCTTTCTGTGTTTGAGCAACATCTGGATGTTGTTACTGTACACCATCGTGAAACAGACAGACAGATGTGGACGGCAGACAGAGTGTTTGCAAAACAAAACTTTGCAGAGAGCCCTCGAGCAGATACTGTGGTTTATTTAAAGAAATCTAGGAATGCTACACAGAATGAAAATCCTGCACGTTTTCATTTTTCCACAACCCTAGGAGTGAGGTATTTGAAACTTAACACGTGCATGTTAGATCAACAGCCGAAGCTGGGAAAGTAGGCACTGCTGCCACTGAGAGGACTTCACACAGGAGTTTTCTGTCTGCCGCTGATCTGCTCAGGTTCACCGAGGTCAAAGCTGTAATTGCAAGCGATAGGAAAATAGACCTCTTTCACAGCAGACATCTTGACACAGGTGTGTTAATGATCTGCCGGGATTTTCCCCACACACGCCTCAACCATCTCCAGGGTTTACAGAGAACGGTCCGAAAAAGACAAAATAGCCAGTGAGCGGCGGGTCTGTGGGAGAAAATGCCTTGTTGATCTTAGAGAATGGCCAGACTGCTTCAAGATGATGTGAAAGCAACATTAAGTCAAATAAGCACTCATTTAAACTAAAGTACGCACGAGAACATCTCTGAACGCACAACACATCGAACCTTGAAGCGGATGGGCTACAGCAGCAGAAGACCACACTGAGTGCCACTCCGGTCAGCAATGAACATGAACTGAGGCTACAATTCTCACAGGATCACAAACATTGGCCAGTAGAAGCCTGGAAAAACATCAGCTGGTCGGATGAGTGTCGATTTCTGCTGCAACATCTGAGCAACATGAAAGCGTCGATCCACTCTGCTTGTATCAACGGTTCCCAGTGGTGATAGTGTAACAGTATGGATTTTCTTGGCACACTTTGGGCCTTTTAGTACCAAATGAACATTGTTTAAACACAGCCTACCGGAGTATTGTTGCTGACCACAGCCGTCTTCTGATGTTGGCTTGTTATTAAAGCCAGTCTATTCAGCTTAACTGGCCGTATGTGTCATTTCAGGTTTTCAGTAAAATAAGTAATTTACACCTTTTTAAATAGACCGTCATAATTCAGATTAGAGCTAAGGTTTGCTGACATTTTCAAATGAGGTTTTATATGACTCATGTCATCTTGGGGGGGATCAAATCTGCAGCTCGTTGATGTTCTTTCTTTCCCTTTGCAGCATGTTACGCCAAGAACTTTGGCCCCAAAGGGTTCGGTTATGGCCAAGGAGCCGGTGCTCTGGTTCATGCTCAGTGATGGCTTCGTGGGACCACAGTCACCCTTTTCTACATTCCTCTCCCCAACATGAACATATTTCATCTGCTTTGCTTTGTGTTTTCTCCCTGAAATACTCTGATGCTGACAACATGCTGTTGACACAAATAAAAAACATGAACAAAGCAACTGCTCACATTTGACTGTATTTTATTATTAAAGCCATTGAAACTGAACCATGCCCATATGTTTACATCTGAAGCGGACTTACAGTGACATCTGGAGGTGGGCAGAGAGGCACTGGAGATGATTATGTGTGCTTTCTTTTTTCTGCTTTTGCTATCCCGCATGGTGAGGGTGAGGGGGGTGGGGGGGAACAGAAGAAACTTTTTAGGCTGCTGGAAGAACTAGTGAGGACTGAGATGGCTTTGAATTCATGTCCTGGGTGAGCCTGAAGTGGTGAACTGCCCTAAAGAAGAAAAAAAACCAAAACAAAACATAGAAACCACTAGGCTGCATATATCTATGTTCACTTAAAAGGCATTATTAGAACACAAGAGGCTAGTTACTGATATGAGATGTATAGCCAGGTCATGACCTTTGACTATTAAAGCACACAAAATAGAGCTGCTGTGTGTCATGATCATAGGGCAGCAGTGACATCAGCGGTTAGTAAAATGGAGGCTTGAAACCTGTAACGATGACATAACTGTCCTCTTCTGATGATGCAAACACTAGGCTCAAAAGTTTTGGAGGCCTTTTATATAATATAACCTCCCTCTATCCTTAAAACTATTGCATGATCACATTTCAGCTTTTAAAAAACAGAAGAAAAAAAATGGCATCTGCCTTAGTTCTCTAGTGTCTTTGCTTTACAATTTGTACATCCAGTGGTATATAACGTAGAAATAAAAACAACAAAAAAATGGAACATTCAAATATATTACACACTTGCACAGGGAGGGTCCCACTGGAACGCTGGCGACCTGAAGGACAACTTCCACTAAATACACTGGATTCGAGAGAAAGTAACCCTTTTTTCTTTTTTTTCTTTTTTTAAAAAGGACAAATGAACAGAATGCAGAAAAGTACTTGCAAATACTTAACATTCACTATATACAGACACGTGGCTTGCTGGGCTGTCACCACGAAGACGACGACAGGGGCGGCGACAGCCCAGCTGTCCCAAGCATCATACATGCAGTGGAGCTTCTTAAGGGTTAAAACGCCTATAGACAGCAGTGACGGACATCACTAAAAGCTACAGTCATACACTTGGAGTATAGTCACTTGAGTTTCTCCTTTCTGTTTGGTTGGAGGAAATCCCCCAAATGCAGGAAAAGAAAAAAAAAAGTCCAGGAGCACCGTTTGGGCTAACACTGATGAAAAGAAAAAAACGGAGGGAGATGGTGTTTATGTACAGATGCACATTCTTGACATTTCAGGCCATCCTCGTCCTCCTGCTGCTGCTGTGAAGCTGACTGCGTGTGAGGGGGTCGGGACAGAAAGCGATTAGGAGGCGGCCCCTCCTTTTCCCTCTCTGTAAACAATGGAAGCGTCGGCATGAAGCGGCGCTTCTGTTCAATCACAGACAATTTAAAAAAAGAAAAAGTAAACTAAAAAAAACATGATCAGTGCAATGATGTAGGCAGACAAATAACAAATACGACTGTACAGCTTCTGAAGAAAACATACATGGAATGCAACTCTCGTGTAAACTCGTCTCTCCTCCTGCAGCCTCCTCTTTTTCTTAAACTCTGCGCTTAATAAATACACTTGCTGTACCCGTCTACAGAGTTTTGTAGGCAAAGTTCTCTGGCTTCCATGCGCTACAGCTACAGGTACTTCTTTAATATTTTTAGCATATAAAACCTATTCAGCTAAACTGACTTGAAATGCAAAAATGATGGTGCCAGAACATAGTTACTTTGTCTATAAATAGTTTTAAAATAAATATACCTCACATAGTATCACATTGTCTGTAGGATATTTTCTCGCGTTTCATTAAGAGCGGTCGCCGCTGAAGGAGTCGCTCTCCGTGCACTTCTAATCCCGCGTTCTTACTGCACAGTAACTGCTTTGGGGTTAAACCCTCTTGTATGCACTAAACCTGTGTCATGAGAGGAAGCAGCTTTTATTCGAGCAGGCTGAGAAGTGAGGTTTCTGCAGCGGCTCCTTTTAACCGAACGCTCTCCTCTGATAAATTCAGCATTGATTGGCAAATCGTCAGCTCCACTGGAAACTCAGCACGGTGCAAAATCAAGACCTTAAAAGACATTCCCTTATTTCTATCGTACTTTGAAACAAATTCTTGTTTTTTATATATATAAAAAAACAACTTTCCTTTATCTTTCACCACAGTTAGTTATGACAGGAACAACGGAGTTCCTGAACCAATCAAAAACAAACATGTACAGGGCACATGGACAGGGACACCATAAATAAGATATAAAGTGGGGGAGGGGGGAAGAACGACGTTGCCTCTTCTACTTTGTCTGCGGTGTTGAGTCTCCGGGTAGAAGAGCTTTTAGTTCTGTAATTCCTCTCTCCTCTTCATTTGTGCCTGGCAGCAACGCACCGTCCAAAGGGCTCGGGAGAAGAGGGGAAGTGGAGGGTTGGTCAGCGGTAAAGATACAGTAATGGAGTCTGACGTTGTTGAGTAATAATAGTAGTAGTAAGAGTAGTAAAGATGGTGGTGAAGGCGAAGGGGTGTGTGGTGTTGCCCCATAACAGCATGCTAGTCCCGGCTGATTTTTTATCTTATTCTTTTGTACAAAGTTGTTTGATCGGTGAGGGAGAGATGGTCCAAAAAAGCAAGTGCTCCCGAGAACAGCATCACTCAGATATGATCGGCGGAGGAGGGGTGGAGAGGGAGGGTGACGAGGGTCATCCTTCCAAAACCTTTGCTTCCATCAATTTATCCATCCAGCCACGCTCCGCTTGCACCCCCCTTCCTCTTCGTCCTCCTCTTCCTCCTCCTTCTCTACACCAGCTGGTAGCCTGAGCCAGACGTCTGGTCGTATTCTATTGTGTACTGCGTGGTCCAGTCCACCGTGACGGGCCGGATCAGGCCGCAGCAGCGGATCTCGAAGAAATCTATGAGGTTTCTGATGCAGCCGTGGCTACAGAGGGGGGACAGAGAAAAATGGGAGGGCTGAGAGTCTGAGGAAAACAGTGCTGGAAGCTTAATGAAATATCCTGCCAAAAATTCCATCCTTCCAGGATTAATACAATAGTGCATGTGTCAAAGTGCTATAGTAAAGTCACTGAACAAGTGTGTGAAGTTTAATGGGCCCAGCTTGAACAGTACGTATCTATGTTGAGATAAATAAATAAATTAAAACCTCTGTGTCCCCCTTATCCTTGATAGTTTTCCTAAAGACGGTTTCTTTATAAAAAAAAAAAGTTAGTTCTGATGAAACTGTTTGCACTGAGGTGAATATAAAAAGGACACTGAAACACTGGTGCTGTTAAATTAAGAATGTAATAGAAACGCAGATACTGTTTCCCTTCACTGTGCTCGAGCAGAAGCACCAACCTCATGATGTTCTTTTGCTCTTACGCTGGATCAGACAGCTCTTTAGTAACACTGCTGCAGCCTCACTGAGCTGGCTACAACAAAAGGTCACTTACTTAAAGGGGCTCTCGATGGAGGTGGCCGTGACTTTAAAGTGCTTGTATCTCCGAGCGTTCATCCTCTCATTGGTGGTGATTCCAAGAGCGGCGATCTACAAGATGTCAGAGCAAAGAGGTCAGCCACAATGGAACACATAATTCGCTACTGAAGGTCAAACCGATTACAGCTGTTCCCACTACGATCACAACACTAGGACTCTGCTTTTCATGATCAGGTATGAAATGTAAACTGATACCTGGTAGAGCTGACACATGATGAGCACGGCCACCCACATGAAGTGGAAGACGCTGTTGACGAACATCCAGAACATCCAAGGGGAGCAGGAGGCGATCTGGGTCAGATAGATCCAGAAACCATCCTTGGCATAAGTGGTGGCGCAGTGGATCCTCCAGTCTGATTGGGGAAGGAACGAGAGAGAATCAAAGGAATTAGCAGAGGAATAAGAGAGATTTTAGAAATTAAAAGAGAAAAATTTTTAAAAATAGGATATTTCCTTACAGGAGATGCAGCCGTATATCATCCAGCAGATCATGCAGAGCAGGAAGAAAAGGTAACCCATGAAGTAGCGGTGGTTCCCGCTTCCTGTAGACAAGAAACAAACGTCCTAATGTTGCACAGATATATTCCCGGTTTGGTTATCTGCCAACTGAACTGAAGGTTGTGTGTATGAGGGGGGGGTATATTCCCATCATTCATTACTGTGGTGCTTCAAGTTAAGAACATGATTTCTTGATTTCAGTTTTCTCCCATAAAATCTCTGCCCTGCCACTCAAACAGTGCCTGGTTATGCACACATTTGCTCTCTGAAACTGCACATCTACTTGCACAGATTTCCTGTGCTCCAGGTTAACTCCTCTTCCTTCTCTGAGCAGTGAGTTCCTGGTTGGACTCCCACCATGCTGGACTTTAACTACAAATCATTTTGCGGTTCTTAAGTGGTCAACAGTGAAGAGCAGTCAGATCCACTTGACCCTCTCTTTTATTCATGGTCACACTCTGTAATAAAGATGAACTATATCTCTTCAGATAAGTGCAACTCCAAAGTCTGGCATCCCCTCTGACCAAGTCCTCAATACTGGACACTTTGACTGACCCTCAGCAGAAATCGTGGAAACTATGACATGTACTAAACAGACCAAGTATCAAAAATTGTTGAATCCTTTTCTCTTGAAGTTCAGCTCACTTTTACTGAAAGTCTTGCACAGGTTGCTGCATGTTTTAACTTGTTTTTTAACTGGTTTGCTAAAATATTTTTTAACAATTTCAAAACTTAGAACACCAGAGTCCCAGCTACCGTGTATAACATCCTGGGCACCTGTGCTTTTAATGTTGGTGTTGATCACAGTTGTACAGGTTGTAGCTAACAAAGAGGCAACATGTATTTGGCATCAGGAGACAAAAAAAAAAAAATCTCAAACTAGAAGGACACTCAGCAGAGTGCATATCTTGCCCAGTAAAGAATCCTTTTACAACACCCTGGATCCAGATTGTGAACCGCATCACCACCAAACTAATCAATTGTTCCTTGTACCACCCCCAACAACTCCAGAAATTTTCACTGAAATCCATTCATAATTTTCCAGTTTATTCTGCTAACAGACAAATAGACCAATGTGACTGAAAGCATAACTTCTCCATCTATCAGTGGGTGAGGTAAAAACCTTTCAGCATGCTGTAGAGGTCTGAGAGACTTCATGATGGGGCAATGGATTAAGCAGAAGACCATCAACTAGGAGAGAAGAGTATGCATCCCACGTGAGGCCAAAGGTCAGCTTTTATTCAATGAGGGGAGATATTTTGTTAGCCCACACACAAAACAACACCTTAGC
>JASGAU010375738.1:0-12859 GCA_030220045.1 Australoheros facetus | reverse complement strand
GTGTGTGTGTGTGTGTGTGTGTGTGTGTGTGTGTGTGTGTGTGTGTGTGTGTGTGTGTGTGTGTGTGTGTGTGTGTGTGTGTGTGTGTGTGTGTTTTTAATGGAATTTAAAAACTCTCATTTCTATAAGTATATTGACCCTTGACCTATATGCAACCCAAGAGAACCCAACAATGTCTTCATCCTTAACCCTTGTTTCCTTATTTCTGTGTCAGTGAGGCTGCTGTGTCAGGAAGCTGATAAAAACTGATAAACCATAGGTCACTGACAACAAAAGTACAAAAAACAAAGTAACACAAACTGGGATAACAGGAAGGAACTGGGCAACAAAGGCAAGACTCACTGAAACATGCATGAGGGGAAACAAAGTGAGAGAAAGAGGCTTTTTCTCATTTCTCTAATTAGTGTCTCCTCTGTCTTCCATCGTAGGACAGAGGAGAGAGGAGGACTGCCAGATGAGTTATAATCAAGGATGCACAGGTGTGGAAGAATACACAAAAAATACACCTTTTTACCGTCAGCATATAACAGAGGCATGGCACACAGCTGGAAAAAAGTGGGAGTCTTTAAACAACTAGTTCTTTTCATCATGTTCTTTCAATTTTTCAAGATGATCAAACTTTTAAGCTTTCTCTCTTTCCCTGTCTGTGTGTGTGTGATTTAAAGAAGGTCACATTGCAGCATGTTGTAAATTTAATTTAAAGGATCCATAAATATTTTTTTTAAAATGCCACTGAGCACTGTTACACCAGAGATCATAAAATACTATGGTAGCTGGGCTCTATCAAAAAGAATTATGGTACATTTATGTCAATCATATTTAATTGAACTCAATTTAAAATGAGCCTGCAAATTAAGGACATTTCTTCAACTCCTCTTTGCTGGTGTCTCTTCCTCAGCTCCTTTGCTTGCATGTCAGGTGGGAGGAGAGGAATCAAGGAGACGAGTGAAGATGTGCAGTTTGGGAAATGAGAAACAGGGATGATTGGAAAACACGACACAAGTGAGATTAAGATGAGATGATGATGAGATTAACTAAGGTAGAGCTGACAACTGGGAAATGAGGGGACAAAACAGGAAGTAAAACCGCATACAAGGAGCTTAATCTTTAAGTAAAACAAGAAGTAACCAAAAGAACTAACAGTCAAATACTAAACATGAAGACAGGAACTGAAATGAAACTCGAAATGCAAAGGAGCACAACACAGCTGTGACCCAAATCCTCCTCACAAATTAGGCAGGTGAAACAAACAAAGCACCCTTTAACAATCAGGCTGATGCAAAATTAGAGATATCTAGTGAAACGGAAAGGTATGAAAAAGTAAATGGTAAAAACTTTGAAAACTAAAACAGACAGAATGAAAAGTAGTTGTTCCCAAGGTTTTTTCAATTATTCAGTGAACAGGCCTGGAAAATAGACAAACTAGCAACTAAGGAAGGGAGAGGCTATAAATATCTCAGGATGGGGCAGGCCATCACAAAAGAGGGAGGGAAATAGACAAAGGCAGCAAGTGAAACAGGAAATTTAGCAAGCATATACAAATGAAAATATTTCCAACATAAAGGCCTTTGTGTCCCAAAGGTTACTCAGCTTCAATCCACCAGCTGAATATTTTGAGCGTTTTAAGAACAAAGCAGTCACACAGTTTCACCTTAGTTGCAGGTAGAACCATTTACCTACATACTCATGGAAAACTTGTAAACATTTATTTGTACACTAAGATGTTGCACAGTTTCTTGTGACATCAGTCAGTTACACAACTAAAAGCTGACAGTGAAGATGATTACATCAGTGCTAGTTTAATGGGTCGTTACATGATGAGAACAACAGCAACAGATGCAGCTGCAAAAATAACACATTTAGCATCAATTATGGGCTTAATTGGTCCAAAGAAGAACTTCAGCCAAAGACTGCAGAGGGACGGCCGCTTGGGCTTATAAAATACACATGAATCATAGTATCAGTTGCACCTTGTTGCTGTTCTTATTACACTGTAGCTCTTGATGCCTCTTCTGTCTACTTTACAGTCAGTAAGCCTATTATCAAGTGTCATTTTAGCCTGTTTGCTAATCACTGTCTCTGCAAAGACAATACGGCTCCTGTTGCCACAGAAAAGTGGCCAGTGTGTCATCTAATCTTTGCATCCACTGCCACTGCCGACATTATCACAGCCATCATCGTTACAGCGAAAACACTTCATTTGCCAGAACAATAAAAAAAAAAAAAAAAACTCCATGCAAATAGTACCTTCATTTTTGCATGCTGCCAGCAGTTTCAATCATCATTACTGATCTGGAACTGTTGTAGTTTCTCTTTTTGTTTTTTTGTTTTTTTTTTTCCACACAACAATCTGAACCGTGAAAGCTGCTTTTCATTGTCATTGCTAAAGCTTTTAAAAGGGATGGTGGGACTATCAACTCCACAGTTTTCACATCCACATGAGCTTTGGCAAAGGCCAAAACTCACAAACACGAGTGCCCATCTACTGCAGCAGTGGTCTGTAGTGAGCTGCTAGAGTCTAGTTCCCGGGTATAAAGAGAGAGAACACAGAAGCAAGAAAGAGTCCAGGATGTCATTGCTGCTTCCACTATCTGTCCTGGCAGTTTTCTTTATTGGGAAACCACACTGTGACTGGAGAATGCCCTCATGATGACAAGAATCTTCCCAGATGAAGTGCCCTTGAGAAAGACATTGAATCCCCACCGGCTCCAGGCAGCAGGAGTGCTGTTCTGCAACTGTGAGTTTGTTCCCTGAGTTCCCTTTGAGAGCTGAGCAAGTCAAAGAGAGATTTTTTTTTTCTTGCCAGGTGTTTTTATGTGAATAAAAAAAAACAAGCATTTTGAAAAGCTTAAATATCAAATGCTCTAAAAAAAAAAGAAAAAAAAAAGCCTATAGCTTCATGCAAACCCAACCAAGATAAATACTGTGTGAAATGCATCCCTTTATACTGTAGTATTCATGCAGGTTAAAAACAACACAGAGCAGAAAATGTACTATGTGCTGACTGCTAAATAATTTGCAGTCTTGCTATTGCACAGATCAAGTTCTGTGCACCCTGTTTGTTTATAATTTAAATAGTCATTTCTCTGTCTTTGCATTAAATGAACATTATGGAATAGTCATCATCATTAGGGTCACTTTGTGTAAGGGAGAGGGCTCGGTGCATCAAATCAAACTGAGACAGACTCAGATGTTCCCATGGGACCGCGTACATTATTTACACACCATCTGCTGGTCCAGTCATCAGCGGATGAAGTCCTGTCCTGTTTGTCTCTGTTGCATAATATACAAAACTGTTCAGTTAATTTAACATTACTGTTGTTTTGTATACAAATGAGCAAAGTAAGTAAAGAAAATTAGTTACATTGACATTAAAACCTTCATCTGCTTTGATTAATTCTTCGAGTAACCTATCTGTTTAACCATGTAACTGGATGAAAAACTGATACTGTTATATACACCTCAAATATTCTGATCCATCATAAGATAAAAAGTGTGTTTGAATTAATTGCCAGTACTTGTGGCAGCTGTCAGCTAGTTGTTGCTTTTAAAATAAGCCCATTCTAGCTGCCCGCTTAGCTCTTTGTAACGCACTTATCTTCAGAGGGCGCTGTCACTGATAACAGAGCAAAGGTCGGTATGTGCTTAATGTATACTGTAATGCTGCATTAACCTTAGCACAGTCAGCATTTACCCTACAGCATTAGAGAGCTTAAAGTTGCAGTATTTTGAGTTCTTTGTTATGAAAACACAAAAACGCTTTCCATAGTAAAGACAAGATGAATTAATTAGCAAAAACTTGTATGAGTTTATCAGTCTCTCACATCATTGTAGAGGAATTTTGGCCCACTCTTCTTCTTTACGATGTTTCAGTTCATTGAGGTCTTCAGGCACTGATTTATACACGTCTCTCTCAGGCTCCTGCTACAGCATTTCAGTTGGGTTAATGTTTGGACTTTGACTTGGATATTGTAACACCTTGATTCTTTTCTTTTTCAGTAATTTTGTTGTTGTGCTTGGGATTACTGTCCTGTTCCATGACCCAATCTCAACCAGGCTTTAGTTGTCAGACAGACGGCGTTGACTCTAGAATACTTTGGTATACAGAGGAGTTAGTGGTTCACTCAGTAAGGTGCCCAGGTCCTGTGGCTGTAAAACAAGTGTCAGTGCTGTGCGGTATGGCCATACGTCTTCACTTTGGTCTTGTCTGTCAAAGCACATTAAAGTCTTGGGTTTGTTCAGATGCAACTTTGCAAGCATGGCAGCACAGCTTTCAAACAAGACACACCTGTTCAGTCATACTTGCACTGGCTGATCTTGGGGGGAAATTGCTGGGACATTGACTCCTGGAGAGATTGTGGCATTGTCTTAACTGCAAAAACTGCCCAAACTTCTGCTTTTACAGATGTGGTCCTCCTTGCTGATGATTAATTAATCAAGTGTATTTGATTAGCAGCACTTGGCTGCTACTCACCCTCTTAATTCCTGTGGAAGCCATAAGCGTGTACTTAGATTTTACATGACTGCAAAGTCCTGTGAAAACTTTCATTTTTCACATCACATCACATCACATTACATCACATCACATGTATATGTATATTATATAGTAATTCAGTTTCAGGAAAATATAAATCCATTCGTTTTCCTAAATGCTTATCCAACTAGGGCTGTGTGGGGGCTGGAGTCTATGAGGCTGACAGTGGATGAGTGGTTGGACACATCCTGGACAGATTGCCTGTGCACTACAGGGCCAACACAGAAAGACAGACGACCAGCTATGCTCCCAAACACACCTACAGCCAATTTCTAATCATCAGTTAACCTAACGTGCATGTCTTTGGACTGTGGGAGGAAAGTAGAGGATCCAGAGAAAACCCACGCAGGTACAGGCCACCTTCAGGAAAAATATGAACATGCAAATCAGTTACATACAATAGCTTTTTTTTTTTTTACCTGATTTACTTAGCATGAGTAACTCCTCAGGAAACTTTTCACAGATCTCTAATAAAACCTCACAACCTTTTTAAATGATTTACAGTGAAAGAAGATTGCCAAAATATTAAAATTTACTTTACTGTAATTTTCATGCTTCTTTATAGCAGGATAGAAAACAGCATGGGAGCCTTTTATGCAATGACACACATGCTCTAACTTAGCTTCAAGTTTGGCAAGCCCTCTGCTGAAGCTGTTCCACAGCATTCAAGCTGAGAACATGGTGAGGAAAGAGTTTCTGTATCCAGCTATAACATGCACAGAAGATAGCTGCATTAAGAAAACATTAAATAAACATCTCTCGACACATTTACCCTCAGTAATTGGGCTCTGTTTGGAAATTTTTTTGTCCCAGCACCTCCCTCGTCTGCAAATTGTTTCACTACAGCGTCACACTGGTGAGCTGTACAGTGCTGTGATGCCATGACACGCTGTTCATCATAACCTTGTAACAGATTGTGTGCAGAAGAAAATGCTGCCTCTGAGCAAGTACAGTATGATCCCATGGTGCTCTGGAAATATTACACTGAAATTAAGAGACTTCACAGGCGAGCATATTGCAAGTAAAGCCCTAAGGGACTGAAACTTCCTGAATAAGATCAAGTGCTTTATTAGAGCTCGTGATTGTCACTTGCTTTCCAAGGAAGTACTAGCACTGACAGTTCCACTTTTCATCCATTTCATTTTAAAAAGTATTATATATGAAGAGATACAAATCTCCCAGTGAATCTTTTTAGCATCCAAACGCACCCTCAAGTGACCTACCGAGTAGAAACCGCTTAAGCAGGTGAAAAAAATATTCAAAGCTGGAAGGACATCCTGACTGCTTGTAAGTAGTGATACTAGCAAAAGAGACTGGATTTTGTTTTGAGGAAGTGCTGTCCAGAAAGTTTGCCCACATTCACCAGAGCAGCAGGCTCGTGCTCGTTGTCACCTCTTTAATTGATTTTCTTGTTACCCGTTGGGGCAGAATTTTTCCAGGCTAATTTGTTTAGTTGATGATAATAAAAGTGCCAATCAAACGACAGCAGAGACAATTAGAAAGCAAGGAAGAGGTGCCGAGGCAGGTTGTGAAAATGGCTCATTTACACCAACACACAAGAAAAAGCCATTTGGAGAAATCATGGCTAGAGCTATTTCTAATTTCACTTAATGACACACAGATTTCTTGAGATGCTGATATCCAGGAGGGAGCTTGCAAAAATCATTATCAGGAATATAAAAAGGTGTGACATATCACACAGCAAGTCTGAAAACTACAGATGAAGTTTTCTTTAAAACAAAAACAAAAAAATCAGTCCCCTATAGTGACTGATAGCAAGGATGCATTTTCAAAGCTAGGCATCATTACAGGGATTGTCATAACACTGTCACAGCTACATTTTCAGGTGCGGAGGAAGTGGCACTCTAAGGAAGGTGTTAGGAATAGAAAAAGTGAAGAAGAAGGCAAAAGATGAGGCAATCTAGATGTCTAAACTGCTGGCAGGAAAAATGCATCTTGTAGGGCAGCAATCAGTGGTCAGAAGATGTAACACAATGCTCTTCATTGCAGTGGAACTTGTTTTCAGAACTAACTTAACACACGATGAGGATTATGTGCTTCAAAGTAACGCACTAACTTTGTGATTAAACAGACAGCCCAATCAGTCTGATCAGCGTGTTAATGCCAAAACAGAAAGTGAAGTGGGCCACAATCATCTGAGTGCAGCTCGGTTAATAAACACCACGTACCGAACCAGCGGTCGCTTTTGATTAAGCCGTGTGAAATCTCCAAAGTGGACGAAGAGGTGATGAGAGGTATCCCATTAATGTCAGAGTGAGTTCCAAGGAGGACTGGAGGGCAACAACAGCTCCCCCAGGGCAGAAATTTGACTACGGAAGATTTGTCAAAGACAAGTAGCTCTTTATGAAATAATATGCTTCCGACTGTGAGGCTCATGCTTGTCATTTGGCAGAACTGCCTTCTACATCACAGCACTGCAGGATGCTGACATTCACACCATGGAGTGAGTGTGATCAGCTCTCACCCAGGAAGATGAAAAGTGGTTTATATAGAAGCTGAGAGGCAGTATCATATGGTTGCACCTGGTGACAGAAGACGGTGAGAACTGAGCCATTTTAAACCCAGCAGCTCCCTGTAACGAGAGCACTTTCACTTCCTTTGCAATTTAAACATCTTGTTTGCATCAGATATTTTCAGTCATGCTGATTTCTGTTTTATCCACATCTGAGTAACACAGCTGACTCCTCCGCTAATACGGCACTGAAGCTAAAATCATCAACAGTTGTTTATTCAACTAGCTGTGCTTTTAAACCCTGAGCATATCAGGTCAGAGGGAACTTAAGAGTAAATGCTGACTCATGCTGTCCCCATCTACTTTGGCCTTGATGACAGTGGAGGATCATTAAGTTGCTAACAGCAGGAGAGAGAAGACAAGGGTGGCGGAACACATCACCGTCTAACAGCCATCATCTCCTCCACAACTCCTCTTTGGTGTGATCTTGATTATAAACCTGTAATGCTGGGTTCATCTGCTGGACATTAAAGCGTACACTAAACACGGACACAACGTTTTGATTAAAGGTTATTTCAGGATCGAGTTCTATTGCCTCTCCGGTTCCTACGATTTTATGCATTTTATGGAATTTGTGAAATATTTGAATCTTTCTCCATCAGTCGAGGTTCCCAGTTAATTAATGGGATGCATTGTTCATTCTTTTGGTTTGACTCTTGAAGATACGCTGTCTTTCTGGCTTTAAAGCTATTATTTTTAAGACCCCCCGTTTCTACATTATCTTCTACATTAATAAGCCAAATTATGACTGCTGGTAGATTAGGTAAATACTGTTGATTAGCTTGTAACATCAGTGCAAGTTGGGGTCTAAGTTATTTTAGATGGTAACAGTCAATTCTTGTTGTGAACCCTGATGTTGATGAGGAGCATTTTTCAGAACCTGCAAGGTGTATGTTATATAGTACAAACCTAGATTTGACCCTCTTAGTGTTTAAGTCAAATTTGTAATTGACATGTTGCTTTCTTTTGATCATTAATCATTATTATTTTTGACAAATTCCAGTCAGATCTTGCTCACTGCACAGCACAGAAGCTCCCTTATACAATCTAAGTAAAATCTTTTAAACCACTTACAAGTCTTGTCTTGTACTTTGTACCTTTAATACTGGTCATGGATTTCGCATTAGTTATAATGTATTTTCTTCATTTCAGCTTTGAAATGTTTTTAATCCTGGTTCAAACCATATAAAGCACTTAAAACTGTAAAGTTTCTCTATCCTATAAGAGATTGCTCTAGGTCTCTTTGTTTTAGGTGTTTTATTGCCACAGTTTCATGTAAATTATACAGTATGCCGACTATGTGAGGAGCACAATGCCACAAAGGTCTCTAGTGGAGATACAGGGGGCAGTATAATCTCACTGATGTGGCGACACCTCATTCATCCTTCTTGTCCTATAGCTGCACCTTACAGGGCTGATTGAGATCAGCGCTGCGTTTTATGTCTGCAGTGTTACTACCTCATAGTCGTGACTGTCCCTCAGTAGCTGAAAGGTCACAGTGAATGCAGATTAAATCTGTGATTTACTGTTGCAGGTCTATTGTGTGGTAAAACTAATTTTAGCTCTTTGCGTCATGTTGGGAGGTTGCTAGAAGAACAGAACATCAGCGCTTCAGCTAATGTTTCTGAGCTAAAAACTAAAGTTTTCAAGCAATGCTCTTATAATGAATTACTGATTCTGTTAATATATAGAAAAAAAACTGAAATGGCCTCAAAATTTTCCTGAAACCAAATTAAAACTTAAAGCTATTCAAAGCAGGAAATCATCACATTTAAGAAACTCAAACTGTCACAAGGTTGATCTTCGAAACTACTGTGTCACGCAATGCAAACTAGAATTTGCCAATCTTGACTCAAAACGTCTACAATACGCATAATTTTAGTGTTCAATTAAGAACACTAAAAATTTGAATGTCTAATAAATTTAGATCTAACCTCTAAAAAAACAATGGTGGATAAAACGATGCAAACAACCAAGACGGTGAAATTAATTTTTACATTTCAGATGATATAAGATGATGCACGTTACTTTATATGCTGTTTAAATCTCATTGTACATCCTGTATAATGACAATAAAGGCATTCTATTCTATTCTATTCTATTCTATTCTATTCTATTCTATTCTATTCTATTCTATTCTATTCTATTCTATTCTATTCTATTCTATTCTAAAGTGACAGGTGAAGTCCACATAGAAAGCAGGTTGTGGGAGAAGAACATGTAAAACTCAGGACTTTCACCCAGGAGACTGAGGTTTGAGTCCTGGGTGAAAGCAAAAGAGGTAATTTGATATTCTGAGACATAGCCGACTTATTATTTTTAGCTTTCAGTCACAGTTTAGTTAGGCTTAGGTAACAAAACCCTAAGTTAAAAATAGACCCTTTCACAATTAACCACGTGTTGGAGAGCTTTTCTGCCTTGTAGGCAAACTTCTCCCATGTTAAGCATTACAAAATGAAACATCAGAGCTCTTAACACCTCATTTTATTGTCCCAACATTCAAAAGTACAAATAATTCAAACACAACAGTTTTATGAAAAAGAAAAAACAAACATTTACAGCAAGATTTTTATTTTGTTTCCAGTTTCAGAAATGACCTAAACTAGCAAGGATAACATGAAGTCATTCATCGCAGTAATTGGATTAATAATAAGAATAAGAATACTAAGAATAATAGCAATAATAATCATAATAATCATCATTGATAATTGTTAAGTAATAACATAAGCAGGAGAGAGTAGAGAGAGCCGCGGTCATGGGGCCCTGTGAACATTTTTTCATCTTTTTTGTCTTTAAAGATTTCATTTATAGATTTTTCAGATAGTAAACAAACACGTCTCAGGAGGAAAATGAAAACTGACAAGAAGAGCCTAGTTCCTCTGTTCACCTTCCCTCCTCCACTACTGGCTGCGTTGTTCCTACTGGCAGGCTGCCACTATAAGGCGCTACAGGGGATGGTGTGAGCCATAGGGGTTGGGCATAGAGCGAGGTGACGCAGCCCCATGTTTCAAACACCCTGACATGCACACACATTCACACACACGCACGCACGCACGCACACAAACGCGCACATTCTGAGCCATCTCAGTCACTTACGCGCGCACGTGCACTCAGGGACACGCACATATACAATTGTATATATATATATATGTGCAAAACAAAACAAAAAAACCCAAAAAGAAGCACAGACACTTAACATATGTATATACTGTACATACACACATGGATGTACTCCACGCTAACAAACGCATGTGGACAAACGCACAACACGCACACATTTACTTAAAGGAACATGCATACAAACATGCACAAATGCGCGCGCGCACACATACACACGTGCACACAGGGTTTAGGCGGAACACAGGCACGCATCGTAAGAGTTCAAAAGTCATACAGTGTAGGAAATAAGTTCACACATCAGAACATTCTACTGGGGTCGTTGCATAATTCAAGCTCCCGACTGCAGCGGGGAGCATGAAGGGGTCTGGTTGGTTGGTTTGTTGCTCTCATGACGTTTCGAACACTAAGCAACAGGATGGCAAAAATGACGGTTGGATAATGGTAATGATATTAGATGACACGGCTTGTCAGATGAGTGAGGTGTGAGAGAGAAGGATGTACTATGCGAGCATGCGTCTGAGTGTTTCAAATGCTCTCCACACACCTCCTTCATGTTTTCAAGTCTTAACAACAACCAAAAAAAAATCCAATTCCTTATATTTATACTTCTGGAACCATTCCCCTTACCTTTCACCTTTCAAAATATATAATATATATCATATTAGAGTATATAAAATATAGAATCGGTACAATCCCTTTTTATACCTCCAGAGTATTTCTTATGTATAGCAACAACTGCTGTAAATAACAGTTGGTGTGCAATGGTAACAATTCCTCATTTTTTAAAGATTTGTTGGTATGTCATTTGAAAACATGATGAACATTCTTAAAAATAAGTTCTGACTCTTTGACCGATTTAGTCCAGTGCAATGAATGACCCTCAAACAACAATTTTAAAGTTTATCTGCCCAAGCCTCCAAGAGCTGAATGTTATATAAAATGCTAACCGAAACGGAAAACTATGCTTTCAGACCCACATTTTTGCATAAGGTTTCATCACAAAGCGGTAGTAAGTGGAGGGAGGGTGTGGACGGAGTGGCTTATTAGAACTACACAAACTTATCACAGGTTATATTGAACCAGAACGACTGTTTATAACATTCTATTAAGACTAAACTTTATTGAAAAAGATCTAAAGATTTCATTTTAACAAGACAAGAAAAAAGCAATAGCAAATTTAACTATTAACTAGGTTATGCATAGCGAGTAACTGTTTCTAGTAATAAGGGAAGAGCGTCCCCCAACCCTCCAGACATTTTTTTCAGTTTTCTTGACTTTTAGATTTTTTTATATTGTAATTTTGATATATTGGTACAAAGCACAAACGTACTAAAAGTTCTCTCAGTGCAGTGGACTACTGGAAGAGCCTCTCCACTAGTCGCTTTGTTCCCTTTTGCTCAGAAACGCCCCCCTCCCTGTACCAGAACCACGCAAATACACAGACAATGAAACAAATAAATACATAAATACACAGATAAATTAATTAATAAATATATAATAAATACAAATAAATAGAAAAATAAATAGTTTAAAAAATAGATAAGTAAATAAACTGTTAAACCAACACAGTTATTTTCTAAGCTTTTGTTCGGTTTCTTTTGCCGCGGTAGTTAACTAAAAGTTAATCCAATTTTTTTTTTCTCCACAAGCAACATGACAACAATTGAACAGTTTCCTCACAAGTTTTTCTAAGTAACTGAACCACCACTTCATAATAAATTGTCATATGAAAAAGACAAGCTCAAACAAAAGAACAGTGACAACTCAGATAGTACAGTAGATATTGTAAAACAAATGTAGACTATATATATATTTATATATATCATCTATTTGTACACAGCAAATAAAGACACAGTTGTCATAGATCCTTTTTAAGGAAACAAATATCTAGACTAACGGAACTAGCTAATCATCATTAAGTTTTGACAAACGTTTCACGCTCAGCAAGTAACCTAAAAGTCAGCAAGCCAAAAAATAAAAATGAAATAAAGAAAATTAAAAAAGAAAAAAAAAATTTACTAACTAAAAAAATTTGTTCAGTGATTCTTACAAGGCCCGAATTCGTCAAATCTAATTATTCAGTAAAGAAATAGTCTGACCAGATTTCTGGGCCAACATTAAACAAATATTAAACAAATAACAGCAGCTCAATTCAATGCCAACATCGAAGTATTTTTTTTTCTTTAAACAACACATAGAACAACAAACTTGGATATTTAAGATATGTGAATAATGTAGTATAGCACCTACTGTTGATCGCTAAAAGGAAGTTCTTTTCAAATGTAAGTTCACAAACGCAGAGCGAAGAAAATGATATAGATAATGTATAGTATGCTTCTAAATGGATAGATGTGTATATATCTATTTACTGAGATCCCATATTGACTAATGACAAAAACAGAAAAACAAGTGGACAAAGGGTCTTCTTGCTTTGGGCTCTGGACTGTAAGGATAGTTAGGCCTTGGAAAGACCCCTCTCCCTTCCCTTTTGGGTATCGCTGAATAATTATGCACTAGTACATATGTGAAAAATTACCAAAATCACCTGCCTCAGATTGCATCCTTTTTTCACAAAACCTTCCATCTACAAAATCACTACCAACTTGGATTCCCCAAAAAACAACCTTTGATCCTATAAAGTACCACGGCAGAACGACAAGACAAGGTGGTGC
>JASGAU010375737.1:0-32945 GCA_030220045.1 Australoheros facetus | reverse complement strand
ATAGAATCTGAGGGTTTTTTCTAACTCCTGATCCACTCCATTCCAGTAGGTGGCGGTAATGCAGCTCTAAGCTGGTTTGTTCAACCGCAGACTCACAAGAAGAAGAAGACCGAAAACTGTAATGCAGCTAATGTGGGTCGGATCGGATTGCATTTTTTAATTTCTTTCCGATATCCGATCCAGTAATTTAGGCCAGTATCGGACCCGATATCGATACTGAATATCGGATCGGCGCATCCCTAGTTTGTAGCACTCTTCCTGTTGGAAACCTTCACACCAAAGTCCACCCTAATCTGCCAGTTAAAGGAGAGCGTTATCAGCAGGTGACTCCAGGTGTGTTTTTAACTCTCAGCTGTTCGTCTTCAGATGGTCTGCAGGGACAAAAACACACTCACCCTGGATTTAATTTAATCCAATGAAGCTCCAGCTGTTATCTGCAGTTTATAATCAGTTACAGATGGATTATAGGCTGACGTGTGGCTCTGGTGTTTGATGGCTCAGAATAAGCCAGAGTTCAGCAGGTGAGTGTGAGGAATCAATGAAGTAAACTGACTCAGTGATCAACTGAGGAAGTTGTGAGAAATTAGAGCACAGAAACAAAAATTTTCTACCTGAAGCTTCTCAAACTTCAGGATTTAAACCCAGGGCTACTGTGGAGAAAATTGTGATGACTGTGACTAAAAGACTTTATCTCACCCCGCTGAGTTTCCTGTGAATGTGTCAGTGGGTCAGACTGACTTCAGTCACTCCGCCTCCATCCCAGAGATTCAGAGAAACGAGGAGTTTTTATTTACCTGCCGACCCTCCAGACGCCTCCAGTGTACACCCACCAGCTCTTTGTTGTGGTTCTGCGAGGGGCAAACACCTGGAAGGACTTTCTGTCTCAGAGGCAGCTTTTACTCACTGGATGAAGATCTGCTCTCAGCCTTTTTTCTCACTGTAGCTTCACATGCTGGTTTCCTTTCATCATTGCTGGGGACACATTAAGGTTTTTGGGTTCTTCCTCCAGAGAGTTTGAGCATCAAACGTATCGTTTCCAGCGTTCTGTTGAATTTCATGCATCAGTTTATGGATTTATTCAAAGGAAAACAGAAAAACCAGTTTAACCTGCACTGGAACCTAATGCAGTGATGCTCGCAAGCTTTGTGTATTGCTCTGAAACCAGTGCACATACAGTGCATCAGGAGCATTGTGGGGACAAACATTAAAGGGTGTTAAATTCAGAGGAAACACTGAAAATTTTAACAGTTAAAGCTGTAAAAATGAGAGCGAGCAGGCACATTTACAAGGACAAAAAAGTCGGATTGTTTTTGATACATGATTTTTTTTTTTAAGCTGAAGGGACTTTTTGTCCTGATAAACACTGTTTTGTCGAGTGTGTGGCGTCAGCCTGACCCACAGAGACGCACTGATCAGATTATTAAGAACACAGCGGAACAGTCCTTTAATGTATCGGCCTCAGGACTTATCTGTTTTTCGCTCTGTCAGATTCACAGCACCTTTTTCTCCGAGGATCATTTTTTTAACGTCAGGAAAGAAAAAGACTTCCCTGATGTTAGCAGCTCCTCATGTGTGATCAAGAGCTCAGAGGTTTTCTTTTTTACAGTGAAGATTTCTTTGTTTCTCTGCCGGCTGGCATCTGCATCAGCTGTAGCTGAAGTCTGCACACCCAGACACTTCTCTGCCTTTGAATCTTTGTTGAACCTTTGCGTGTTCTACAGTTGCTCCTCCTGTGCGACCTTTAATCATGTCCTCAAACCTCAGTTTGTGACTCAGATTTCTTTCAGAGGAAATTTGCCCATCATGCTGAAAGGGATGATGAAGGTGGCGGTGAATCACTGGTTATGATGAAGTTCAGGCCGAAATGCTTGAATTGCTGCTTCCTGCTGGTCTTATCAGATGTTAGAGACACACTGAGAAACTTTTGGTTCTGGTCTGTCACCACATTACGTGACAAATCGTCTTGTCACTGCCCACATTTCATCTAGGGGGGAAACAACATTAAAAAGAGTTTTCCCTTCATTTCCATCGTGTAAAACGTTCACGTTACAAACACACAAAATTTTTTTCCTTTTGAACCTCTCTCCTTATTTTTCCACTTTTCCACCAACATGCTCTCCTCCGGGGGAGACGCACATCCCTTGGGAGTTGCATCAGGAAGCATATCCAGCGTAAAAATCAAACATGGAGCGTCTTGCTGTGGATAAGGGAGCAGCTAAAGTAGCTTTAACTTTTCCACTAATTTATTTCTGGCCCCTTCTTGAACCGGAAACACTTACACTAAACAGAATCACCTTTTTGCACCGGAAAGCTGTTGGAAGCTGGAACCTCTGAGTTCCTGTTGAAATTTGGGCTCGTTCCACATCTGGGTGCTCAGCCAGGAAGCAGTTCTGAGTTTCCTGTTCGAGAACTTAAACTCTTGAGTCAGTCACCTTAGTAACAGACTCTGTGAACTTAACCTGCTCGCTGCCAGGTGTTCCCTCTGACTCCTCCCCCTCCTGCTGTACCTGAACCGGCTAACCGACACTTGGTTTCATTTCATCGTTGATAAGGTTGATGTCAGAGTGGAGAGAATTCATCTGCACGAGTTTCTACAAACACTGAAACCCCAGTTAGACGTTAGTCACATGATAGCTTTAATAATCAGCCATCAGTATACAACAGCAGTTCCATCAGTGATTATCAGCTAGATCTCTAGTTTCATCTTTGTAGCTGTGAGACTCTGGAAAGTAATGCAGCTGATTGTAATCTGATTACATTTAATGTAGAATCACTGTTTACATCACACTGATCTGTATAACACACTGAGACACTCCTGTCTCCCTCCCCTCAGATGACTGCCCCTCCCTGAGCCTGGCTCTGCTGCAGGTTTCTTCCTGTTAAAGGGAGTTTTCCTTCCCACTGTCACCAGTTGCTTGCTAATAGGGGTTGCCTGATTGTTGGGTTTTCTCTGTATTATTGCAGGGTCTTTACTTTACAATATAAAGTGCCTTTGAGGTGACTGTTGTTGTGATTTGGCGCTATAAAAATAAAACTGAGTTGAATTGAATCAGCGACCGATCATCGGTCACACTGATGGATAAACGTGTGTCTGCTGGATCTTGGCGATGAAGATCTGAGTGAAGATGAGGCTGAAATGACTTTCAGACTGAAACTGAAGTGAATGGATATAAAGTGACTTTTTAAAGCAGCTGCAGACAGTGTGATTGTAATCTGATTACATTTCATGTTGAAATCTGTTCATAGTCTGAGATTCAGATAAAGGTTATACAAGTCTGAACCTCGACATATTCTCAGTGGGTCGACCAGAACCGAATCCACCCGAAGGAATCATAGGCTCTATAACGGGTCAGCAGACCAGGTCCAGGTTGGAGTCCGCCTGGTCGGCAGGACAGATACAGTTGGATGAGGCCCAGATCCAGTTCAGCTCTGGTCATTTCCCAGCTCATTCCGTCCCGATCCGTTCATAATGGTTTCATTTTTCCCGACATGATGCATTTTAAAATTTGTCCCAAATATTTAAACTCTGTAACAGCCGGCATGTTTCTGCCAACATGTTTGCTTCACTCATCAAATTTTCATTCATTACTGACCTCTGACCTCAGAGAGCTCAGTGATGCTGTCAGTAGATCACATTAGAAATGTTCTCAGTGGAGCACGAATGCAGAGTTTATCCAGTAATAGCAGAAATAATGAGCTCTGGATAAAGTGAGGCTGTTGCAGCCCATCAGGACATTCAGAGTTACTGAATAATTACTGAGAAATGAAATGCTCATAAACTGCTGCACAGACAGATTTATTGGATCAAACTAACCCGGAGTCTGCTGCTATCTGGGTCTCTGATATCGGCATCCGTCAGTAAAGTGTCTGAGCCGTTTCTCTACATCCGTCAGCTCACAGCTGAATCTGATTAATCAGATTCAGCTGACAGAATCAACTTTATTCAGACTGTGATGACGACAGAGCCACCGAGCTGCTTAAAATGACTCTTTCCTCCCCTCCTCTCTCTAACGTCAGAATCATGGTCAGCACTAGAGGCTCTGCTCTTTGTTTACCCGTTACCATGGTGAATACTCACAGCAAGAAGATCTTGGGTTCGAATACACCATCTGGCTTTTCTGTGTGGAGTTTTCATGTCCCACCCCCACCTCGTTAGCCTGAACTGGAAAAGTGGAAGAAGATGGATGGATGGTGAAACCTGGTATCGGCACTCCGATGATGATGATGATGATGATGGCTCTCAGGGTGAACATCAGTTTGTTGATGCTCGAACCCTGGACTGCAGCGACGTAAATGTGGACCTGGTAGCTTCTAGGTTTAGGTTCAGGTGGCTCCTGTCAGGTGCAACAGGTCTGCAGGTAAATTTCAGCCAGGTGTTTCTACCTGTTCTGCAGAAACCCCAGAAAAAAAATCTGCTGTCTGTTTGCTTTTGGGACCTGAAGGAACATTCGGACCTGGAAATTATTCAGATTGGATGATGTAAACTTTATTCAATGTGGATGCTGCATCACAGCAGCCAAAACACTGAAGAGCGCCTGTAGGGACAGGTTATTGCAGCTTACTGTGAGCTTACGGAGCTCATTCAGCGCTCACCATCAGGCCCCTCCCTCACAGCTGGCTCCACGTTGGCTCCTGGTACAGAGGTTTCACTCTCGGTGCTGCTCGTGAATCAGGTGCTTTCTTCTTTCAGCAGGAATTGTTGGATATGTGAAGATCGTGCAGCTCTGATTGAAAGCAGAGAATCAGGTTTTTGTGTGTCTGTGACTCGCCGTGGCTGTGAGTCACACGAGCAACACGCTCCTTCGTGGTGCAGTCATCAGCTCCAGCGTTTGTGGACTGAATGTTTACTCTGTTAGTCATTTGTGCAGAAGTTTCATGAAATCAAAGCAAACAATGCCCCACCTCACCCATTCACCCATTTTTCTTCTGGGAGACACCAAAAAAGGTGAGCTGTGACTCATACCTCGCCTGTATGAGCATCAGCGTTCAGCCCTGACAGGAAACGATCATGAAGGAAAAAATTACCTGCAGATTCACAGGAGATTGAATCAATCAGTGATCAAGGATAAATGGTGCCCTCCTTCTCCTCTCAGATGCTGAAGATGGCGTCCTGCTCACGTGATCTGACTGCAGCGTGTCAGGGTGTCGACAAGCCTGACTTCTTTAAGTATGGCTGAGGAACGCTCACTGCTCCGATTCTGATCCTGCTCCTTTTTGGTTTCACTTTGCACTGAAGAGCTTTACCTGGCATACCTGCAGCCTGTCTCTCTCACCTGCGTGGGCTGAGTCTCAGCATACCCGACACTGACAGGTGTTTCTGAACCCCTGGAGAGGTTTTAGGAAGTTTTATAATTTGGCTTTCGTTAACTCAGTCATGGCGACATTTCAGTTCATCCGGCAGTCACAAATCACCATCTTTTGCCTTCACTGATCACTGTGTACCCCCTCCTGCACCTTACCTGCTCTCGTAAATGTGGGTTTCATTATTGAAGTTGAACAGACACTGTCGAAATCACAGGAACCACAAACCCAAAAAGCAAGTTCTCAGTCAGGAGAAGCATCGGCTCACGTGGCTGAAAGAAAAGTTTCACTGGCTGAAAACCAGTTTAACTGGATCATAAAGCAGATTAAATTATTCCATGAGTTATAAACGTTCAGCGCACCCATATCAAAGAATGTGTGCGTCCTCCCAGGCTGGTTGCCTGAGTTCACAGTTTATGAAAAGGAGCTTCCTGTTGGATCTGATCAGACCGTCTGCTCGCTTTCTTCTACTCTCCACAGTGACTCGTGGATAAACATTAAAGCAGAAACATTTCTGTTCTCAATAAACTCATTTTTGTCTTTTTTCGTTGGAAATCGGTAATAATTATTGATTATCAGAATGCTGTTTTTTGTGTAAATCATTAACCCACCGCATATAATCACTTCCCTCTGGTGTGTTCTGATCAATCAGTAGGTGATTAGAGAGAGAATGGAGCTCGTGAATGTGATGTCCATTCCTTCCTGTGTGCAGAGAGGCAGATGGGAAATGTAGTTTGTACCTGAGTCTGAATCAGCTGATTGGAGACAATGTCCATCTGTCTTTCAGGACTCTGTCTGTTTCTGTCTGATTGGCTCCGCCCACCATGAACCCTCTAAACCAGATGAAAGCTGGACTCCCGACCAACCCACACGGGTATATACACACACACACACACATACACGCACACAGAGCTGTCTTAATTACACATCTTTACTTTTTATCTCCTATTTGAATCAATAAAAAAATTATCTTAGGCTTTAAAATGTTTGATTTGTATCCTGAAACTATTGAGACAAATTTCTGTCTCATCAGTTTTTAATGTCATAAATTTGATTTTAGATCCCCTAAAAGTCAACACAATAAACTGAAAAAAGACAGTTTATTTACAGCAATAGTCTGTTTTTGTTAGATTTTGTTAGATTCAACTCATTGTCTCATTGCACACAATGAAATGATGGTTCCAGATCACTCATCCAGAGACGAGCATCTGCGGTCACGCAGCCAGAGACCGTTAGGCAATGTGGTTTAAGTGTCTCGCCCAAGGACACAACGCAGCGAGCGCCTACCCACTGCGCCACTGCCACTATTGTCTGTTTTATTATCTAATCTCATCATGTTTATCTATTATTTTAAAAAATCTCCATAATTTTAACTTTTTTATTTCATAATTTTCTGTCAAAATGGCTCGTCGATATATAGATGAACAATATCTTTGTCTTTTTTCTTTTAATATTTTGATCCCATAACTGGTTTGTTGGGTAATTTTTATATTCCGAAACCACCTCATAGTTTTGACTATATAGTTTTTATATATAGATAGATAGATATCATAAATGGTCACCATTGGCTGGAGTCTAAATATTATTTATTTACATCCATAAATCATCTTAGCTCATAATTGGACTGTTTGTTTGTTTGTTTGTTTGTTTGTTTTTTAACCTATATCTGTAAATTAGGGTGCTCTGTCTGCTCAGCTGTTCATATAAAGGAACAGGAACATCCTCTCCTGGAATAAAAAACAAACCCTGGGATGTTTTTCTGAGGGTCAGACGTCGCTCTGATCACGTGATTAACAAATGCCGCCTCCCTCTCCTTGTGTCTGCAGCGACGGCTCGTACCCCTACGACCCCTCCAGCTGGCAGCAACCCACCAATCAGCCCACAGGATCCCTCTCCGTGGTCACCACTGTTTGGGGAGTCACCAATCCTTCGGCCAGCCAGGTATGACATCACCCAACAGAAAGGATATGACACCTTTGGAATGATTAAAGCATTATAACAGATGTTTATAGATTTCACATCCCGTCTGATGAATCTGTTTCATTTATCAGGGTCTGGGTGGAGGTGTGATGGGACCCGGGGGCAACCCAGGTGGGGGGCCCATGATGCAGGGCCCTGGGGGGCCAGGCATGGCCGGCGGACCCGGAGGCTACATGGGCCAGCAGGGCTACGGAGAGCCCAGCAAAGGCTACATGAACCAGGGCATGTATGGCCGGACGGGTGGAGGCTACGCAGGAGGACCGGGGGGGTACACGGGGAGGTGGGTGTTTTATTTCAGATTGATTTATTCATTTAGCCCATTTTAGCCAAACTCACTGCTGGATCCTCTGGTGGAAATTACGGGAACTGCATTTTTCAGTCCTGAGGGTGAACTTTACCAACCAAGCTCCACCCTTCAGATATGATCAAGAGTAGATTTCAGGCAACGCCTCCGGTCATCAGTGATTTTATGTGTTTACTGCAGCAGAGAAGCAAATAAAAGTTCACTCACAAACATCAAAACTGTTTCCAGCTATCCATCGAACCCCGGAGGCTCCAGAGGCTCCACCGACTTCACCCAGGCTGCTGCGGCGGCTGCCGTAGCTGCTGCTGCCGCCACAGCAACCGCCACTGCTACAGCAACCGTCGCTGCCATCCAAGAGAAACAAAACCAGGAGATGAACTACGGACAGGTGAGCCAAATGGAGGGGTCACTGGCTACAGGGACCAGTGCAGGCACCTTTAGACTGGGTCAGAGCTCCCTCTGCTGGTCACCCCTTGGAGGTGGTGTTGTTTTTTACTGCAGATTAAAACTGCAGAATAAACAGAGAGGCCAACAGCAACAAGACATCAACTGCATGATTTGGGGTAAAATCACCTCCATAACTCAAAAACTCCAACTCCTTTCACAAATATGGTTCAGCTGTGGGCACCAGCAGCTGTAAGCAGCTTTAAAGACAGCCTGAGCCTGTTTGTGACCCGAAATTTCAGAATTACCTCATATTTTGAGTCAGTTAGGATTGTGGTCGGCACAATCTGTGCTGTGAGGGAATTCATTTTAAAACTGTGGGTCCTGTCAATGTGGCGTCACTCTGTCGACAAAGAAAAACCAACCGCGCTTCAGGATATCATGAGTCATCGCACAATTATGGTACCTTATGGTATAAGGTCACCTGACCACCATGCTAACAGCTGACTCACACCTGCAGCAGTCCTGTTTGATGGCATCACTGATAAATTTGTTTTTTGTCTCAGATGGGCGGTCCTCCCTACAATAACCAGTTCATGGCTCACTCCGGCCCTCGCGGCCCTCCTGGCATGGCTCCTGGTGGTATGGGACCTGGTCCAGGCCCTACCAGAGGTCCCCCCTCAATGGGCCCCATGTACGGACCTGGAGGGGGCCCACAGAGGGTCCCCCAGCACCCAAACTATGGCCCTGGACCCCAGCAGGGACATCTGAGGCCCCCGCAGGGCCTCAAACGGCCGTACGGCTCAGAGGTGAGCCTCATCTGCTTGGTCATCTGAGTTTACTGTGTTAGAGCACATTTTCAGTTTATACTGTGTTAATGAATTCACACTGAATGAATACACAAACACCTGTGTCCACACCTGTCCCATCCTCAGTCGTTCCCAGGAATGTCACAGCAGTACGGCGTTCCTGTCGGTTCCAGCGTGAACGTCATGCAGGGTCCCGGAGGCGCCGGTGGCTCCATGCCCGGTGCAAGTGGAGGAGGTCACGCCGGGCCTGGCCCCTACTCGGGCCCCAACATGCAGTACCACCCAGGTAGGACATTTGCAGACAGGTTAAGGGCTCCTTAAGTGGATGCCATTTGTTTTATTTCACATGCCTGTAACATCAGATTTTAATCAGAAAGAGAGCAAAACCTGCAACCAACACTTACAGTCCCAACTATTCCAACATAATGTCCAGGAGACAGAAAGTGACCTCAGCTTGGTTTTTGTAGTAATCTCAAGCTGTGAAAGGCCAGTCTGTATTCCAGATGGTTACAGAGGCGGGTGCAGGTCGCATAAACGACTCCTACAGCGGAGTTTAACCCTGCTCAGAAATGAGAGAAGAGGTTGAAGAACCTCAATGAGAAGCAGCAGCTTTTTCTGGTTGTCTGCGCAGTTAATGAAAAATGTCACACAGGAGCTGCAGCTGGTTTGGAAAATACTGAACGTGCTGTTTCAGTTTGGACTGAGTCGGATCTTCTTTAATGTGGCAACATGTCAAAGTTACATTATTCAGACATCAGGATCCTTATTGTTGTAATGTGTGTTTTCAATCGATGCTGTTATTGGCTCACTGACTGTCTGTTATTCTGCTTTAAAATTTTCTGCCTTTTCTTTGAGTTTTGACGTGAAAGTAACGTGACAGCGGTCACGTTTGGCACTGTGAAAGTTTGAGGGGATCTTATTAACATCTTCTGACCTCCATCATTAACCTGCTGAGAAACAGGAATGGCCTGAACTTTAATTTCACAACATCCCGACACACAGGATTATAAACTGTGTGTGGTGTGTTTTCCAGTTGGTTGAAAGTAGGTTTAAATAAATGTAGTTGCTTGGTTGTGAAAATCATGAACATTTCTTTAAAAGTTGTTTTTACCATCTTTGCTGCATGTCTTAATTTTACCGGAACATGAAAATGAGTGAAAGAAGATCATTCAGCTCTTTCTGGACCTTTTCACTTATTTCCCTGCAGGTCCCGGTGGTCCAGGCCCCGCCCCTCAGCGCTCTGGCTCCTCCCCATCCTATCAGAGCCATAAGATGCCCCTCCCCCCGCAGTACCCCCCCTCCGGACCTCCCAGCTCGCAGTACTACAAAGTGAGCAGCTTTAACAGTGTTGTTTTCTTGATAATCGGAGAGCTAGTAAAGTGATCAATTGATGATGAAATAATCAATAATCACGGCACTGAATACATGAATAATAATCCAAATGTAGTGATTAACAGATGATTGATCACTAACTGAGTTTTTGCGCTGTTTGTGCAGCAGGACCAGTTTAACGGTCAGGGAGGAGGTTTAAACACTCTGACAGCAGGGGGCGCCGGTGGAGTCTACAGCTCCTTTAACCAGCCGTCTGGGGTGAGAAGACCTGTGTGTGTGTGTGTGTGTGTGTGTACACGCTGTAACTTTTGTGTTTAAGAAGATGGGAAATATCAGTCACTCCCACTTTGATTTAATGTGAATAGAAAGTTTTTCACACCCGGCTCAATGACGTGATGACATCATACAGATCCCACAGCAGAAAAAATTGTGTTAAACTGACTGTTTAGAGCAGCCTGAGCTTTGCTGCGCTTTGAGATCAGATTTTTGTTTTCTCTGTGTCGCTGTCCTTTAGCCGGGGCGAGGGTTGCCAGGTTACCCCTCATCTCCGGTTCCTGGAAACCCGACTCCTCCCATCACCCCCAGCAGCTCCATGGCTCCACCCTACATGTCGCCTGGCAACAGCGACGTCAAGCCAACACCCACTTCCTTTCTGCCTGACATCAAACCCAACATGGCTGGCCTGGCCCCTCCCCCACCAACAGGTACACACACGCGCACACACACACACACACGATCAATAATCAGTCTCAATCTGAAAGGGGTGGAAGAGGATGGGTGGATGGCTAGAATCTGAAAGAGTTTCACTAAACTCAATCATCAATCACAAAGAGCCCGTCTCTGTATAGTAACATCAGTTCTTGGCTGCAGCCTTATTGATTAGCCTGCGATGCCAACTTCTGATTGGCTGAGTGTTGTCTATCATGTTGGTCAGGAATGACTCATGGACATAAATCGTACAGACTATGACTCATCATTGAGCAAAATTAAAGCCATGCCTACTGCTCAGCAATATTACTCAAATATAAACATGTTTGCATTATTTTGTACATGTTGCCTTAAGATTATAGCGATGTTATACATAATGCCTTGATATAAGCAGATTATGTGGTATGGGTGCATTATGTAGTAATATTTCTGTAAACACGAGTATATGATGTGTATTCCTTGTATGTGTGCACTGTATGTGGCTTTTTGCTGCTGATTATTTAAACAGAAAGACATTATGCAGCGCAAGAGTGCAGTGTGTACTTTTTTGTTTGATATGGAAATATCTGTGTTTGTTCCAGGATGTGGTACCAAAATGTATTTGTAGATAATCACAGAATATCAGTCTCTTACAGCATGCTTAAAATTGATCTGATTTACTGAGTATTGTTAATATTAAAACCATATTTTTGTTGGAATATGTATTATATCTTTACTATGACTAATAATAACTGGGGACCAATAGTATTTGGTTAAACGTTTAGGGCAAATTAAGGCAGAATAGTTTTGCAGAAGCTAATAAAATGTCAGCTGAAGGGTTTTCTGTTATGAAGTGGGGCTGTAATGTTATTTTGACCTCTGCATTTATTTTATGTCTGTAGATTCTCAGTCATCCAGGTTATAGTAGTCTCTGGAGCTTGGAAAAAAGGGCGACTGAAAAGAAGTCCAGTTGCCCTTTTTTCAAGCTCCAGAGACATTTATTTTGTTTTCATTAATCAGTGATGGGTCATGATTATAGAAATAATGATCAGATTACTGTAAATCAAAGATTCAGACTATTATTAGTAAAATTGATGAAATTAAGGGATCTTTCATGAAAGAAATCATTTTTACTAAGAGAACCATTTATTTGTATGTTTACATTTCAGTCAGATGATTTCAGTACTGTGATCTGGGTATTGTCAAGGAATCTGATTATTTCATGAGCATAATTTTTATATTTAAATTTTTATTTATAAATTTTTATTTATAGATTTTTATATATATATATATATATATATATATATATATAATATATATATAATATATAAAATTATGCTCATGAAATAATCAGATTAGCAGTAAAATAATCTGCTTATTTTCAGTCTTCTTTTTTTCTACTGTTCTGTGTAATGATGTCACAGCAAATGTTCGGGTGTGACTGACTTCCTGTTTGCAGGTAACCCCAGTGATGACCTGCGGCTGACCTTCCCAGTGAGGGACGGCGTGGTCCTAGAGCCCTTCAGATTAGAGCACAACCTGGCCGTCAGCAACCACGTCTTCCAGCTGAGAGAGTCCGTCTACAAAACACTCATCATGAGGTACACACACACACACACACTTTTCTAATCTGCACTTTAAAGGTCACTGTTTCCTTCAGAGAGCTAATTTATTTTCTGTGTGTGTCAGACCTGACCTGGAGCTCCAGTTTAAGTGTTACCACCATGAGGATCGGCAGATGAACACCAACTGGCCCGCCTCCGTCCAGGTCTGACCTCCTTCCAACAGTTGTTAGAATTTTTTCTAATTTTCAGGTTTTTTAATCCTCATGTTGATGATTTTGGCTAAAATAATCAAAATCTGCATCATGTGATCCACGGTGAGGCCTTCAAGGGTCAAAGGTCTTAATTTGTCCCCAAATCACTCCAGAACCCCAAATATGAGAGAGAATATGAAAAGAGAAGAGTCAGTCAGTTCCAGTTTATTTGAGTTCATGAAGATGATCCCTCAGCTGTTTGCTCCTCTTCCTCTTCAGGTGAGTGTGAATGCGACTCCTCTCACCATCGAACGAGGCGACAACAAAACTTCCCATAAGCCTTTGTACCTGAAACAAGTGTGTCAGCCGGGCAGGAACACCATCCAGATCACCGTCACCGCCTGCTGCTGCGTAAGAGCAGCACATGGACACTGACACACACACACACACACACACACACACACACACGCTCCAGTGTTTATGTACTAATGATAATGAAACATTAATACATGAATAAATTAAATAAGAAACAGTAAATGTGACATTTAGAAATTTTCACAAAATTATACATTCTGACATAAAAAAATTAAGACATTTATAATAAAGTAACATGCAAAAAATTATTTTTAGAAAATGAAACTAAAAAGTAAAAACTGTGAAAATAAATTTCAAAAGGGAATTTAATCAAAATGAATTTAAATACAGAAGCAAATTTAAAAAGCTGATGAATGACTGAATGAACACCTCCTTTTATTTTTAATATTATTTTTATTTATTTTGTATTTTTTTAATGTATTTATGTATTTTTATTTGATTGTAAGACAAAAAAACACTGAAATAAATTCATTTTTAAACTAGCAGCATGAGGAACTTAACCTGACTTTCGTGTGTGTGTGTGTGTGTGTGTCTCCTCAGTCTCACCTGTTCGTCCTCCAGCTGGTTCACCGTCCGTCGGTGCGCTCAGTGTTGCAGGGTCTGATGAAGAAGAGGCTGCTTCCTGCAGAGCTCTGCGTCACCAAGAGTGAGGATCTTCTTCTTCTTCCTCTTTTTATTTCAGTGTTCTCGTCACTCGTTTGCATGTTCCTGTTAGAATGAAGCTAAAAAGGTGGAGAATGGCGGTGCTGCTCTGCAGTAATGTGAACTGCCAGAGCCTCAGACTGGTGCAGGAGATGAAGCTTCTGATGCTCCAGATTTTGATGGGATGATCCCGCCTTTAGGAACAGGAATTTTCCCCGAAGCTTGAATTTGTAAAATATAATTGTAAATTACCTCAGCAATGACCTTTGAACCTCTCGCTGGGTTTACATCTGTGCTCCTGGCCACCCACTCTGAACACTTCAGGCTTTAAAAAATCATGGGCACCACTGTGGCTCACCTGGATCTCTTGGTAAACCGAAGGCTGAAATCCTTTCTGCAGTGGCCTGGGTTTGACTCCCCCCTGACTATTTCCTTTGTGCAAATCATTCATCCATCATCTTCCTCTCATCCAAAGAGAAGGTTGTGGCAGCTGCAGGCTCAGAAACTCTCCACCTCAGCCGTGCGGTACGACGCCCGCAGAACCGGAGCTGAACTACATCCATTTCTTTACTGCACTAGATCAGGTTCCTTCCCCACCAGAGGAGAGCCATCCCAGACGGTAACCTGCAGTGTTGTGAGTCAAGACACCCAGGTCCCCGCCTGTACCTGAACCCACTGCTGTGAGCGGTGGAATCTTGTTAATAATTCAAACCATGCATGCCGGAGCCCCATGGCCTCCTGGTTTCCTTCTTCTAGATGAAGAACTGCAGCACAACTTGGATCGTTTCTTTTGCTCTTTGACTCGATGTTAGCAGCAAACCTGAGTCAGCAGCTCATCCTCATCTGGTTCCCGGACCTCAAGATCGGTTTTCCACTGATGTTGTTTATTTATTTATTTATTTATTTTTAAATTAATCTCTCTCTGCGTCTTTCAGTAAAGAGGAACTTCAGCAGTGGTTCGATCCCCGGGACCCCCGGGTTAAATGGAGAGGACGGCGTGGAGCAGACTGCCATCAGGGTCTCGCTGAAGTGTCCCATCACGTTCAGACGCATCCAGCTGCCTGCCAGAGGCCACGACTGTAGACACATTCAGGTCAGAGTAACAACCAATCACAGTTCTCCGCTTGCTGTCCACTGGAGCCAGCCTCTGGTGGACGTTAGAGGAACTGCAGGCTTGGTAAACTGGAGGTTGCTGCTTGAATCTGACCGACAGCCTTCTTTCTCACAGTGTTTTGATCTGGAGTCGTACCTGCAGCTCAACTGTGAGAGAGGAACGTGGAGATGTCCTGTGTGCAAGTATGCAACACACACACACACACACACACACACACACACACACACACACACACACACACACACACACACACACACACATGTTTTGATTTTAAATGTAGAGAAGCCTTAAAGGTGTGAAACCTTCAGGTGAGGCGGAACAAACTTAACATCCACATCATCGCCATAATGTTACTTCACATGGTTTTGTTATTAAAAATGGCTGAGCAGATGTTTTTCAAGCTGTTAAAGTGGAAATTGGTCATTAAGGTCAGGCAGGGCTCACAGATCAGACTGGAGAAGGTGGAAACAGGGACTATTTCTTCAGTAGAAAGTAGTTCCAGTTAAAAGCAGAAACTGAAATTTGACCATCAGTTGTGTCTGAAACAGCCCAACCAGGAGATGGGATCCTGAACTTTAACTTAACTCTGTGTGTGCGTGTGTGTGTGTGTGTGTGTGTGTTTGCAGTAAAACGGCTCTGTTGGAGGGTCTGGAGGTGGATCAGTACATGCTGGGAATCCTCATCTACGTCCAGAAGTAAGAAACTTTATTTTAGTTCAGAGTGCTGCAGAATATTAATGAATTACAAAACCCGCTGCTGTTACATGTAGTGCTGTAGTCTGTGTATATCATTCTGCATGTAGCCACAGTTTATCACCTAATTTTCCTCCGATTTTTTTGAGTACATTAGTTTTACTTTTTCTTGTTCTGTTCAGTTGGATAAACTGTGCTCGTGCTGCTCATTAATAAGCTGAAAAATAAATAAAAATTAAGATTTTAAAATGATGTACATTTCCCAAAAAGTATCTTTTAAGAGTGCAGAAATAAGTCTTAGCCAATTAAATTATTTTTTTCTTTAAATCAGTTTTGTGTCAGTTGGAAAGCAGCCAAGCCCGATTAACCTCGAATTATTTTGGCCTTCAGTAATTAATGGACATATGTGGAATAAAATCAAAATTCTAACCCTGTTCTAGTTCAAATGTTTTTTATAACAGAGTGCAGACTTTAACTCCACAGAACAGAAACAGCTGGTTTATCCATCCACTCTCTGTCCTACAGAATAAATGTGGAACAAAAATATTTCAGCACAAGAGCCGGCATTGATCTCTGGGTGTCCTGAAGGTATCCACAGCCCTCGGCCTCTGACTGGAACTGAGGGCTCATTAAACCCATTTAACTCTGCAGCTAATAGAGACTGAGGAAGTACATCGTGATAATGCACAGCAGATTTGACCGAGTCTAAAAGTGTTAATGCAATGTGACAAAATATAAAGTGATGGGAATGGGAGACGGCACAAGGCAGAAACTAAGAAAGCATACATTTATTGACCTCAGTTATACCGTTTATCCCGATTTATTTCAAACAGCTCTGTCTGATATCATTTCATATTTTTAGGTCCTAAAAGCATCAAACTATAATATGATAATGAAGCGAGAGGCTGTAACAGGAGCTTAAAACCATATTTTTAAAGCTTCTTGGAGAAAAAAATGATCAGACTGTTGATTCTGACTTCAGAATCGGGGTTTCATATCTCTGAAGAGCTCCAGAGTGGGCGTGCCTTCAAACGAACCGATAAACGAGCTAATACCTGCATCTTTCCTCAGTTCGGAGTACGAGGAGATCACCATCGACCCCGTGTGCAGCTGGAAGCCGGTGCCCGTGAAACCCGACCTTCACGTGAAGGAGGAGCCTGACGGCCCCGTACTGAAGCGCTGCCGGACGCTCAGCCCCAGTCACATGGTCCTGCCCAACGTCATGGAGATGATCGCGTCACTCGGCCCCACCCCCTCCTCTTCCTCATCCTCCTCCACCACCACCTCAGCAGTCCCCCCTTCCTCTTCCTCCTCTTCCCCGATGCCCTACTCCTCCCTGCCTACAGGGGGCAACAATAATAGCAGTGCAACACCCGAGTACCCCGGATCAGGTAAGATGTTTTCCTCTCACAGCGGCGTATCGGTCACTTCCTGTTCTGCTCACATGTATTGATCCACGTCTCCTCCTCAGCTCCGTCCTTTCCCGCTTTGTCGGCTCCGTTCTCCGACTTCAGCTCTCCCGGGACGCCCGGCATTGGCAGTGACTTCTCCTCCCCCGGCCCCCCGCCTCTCTCCTACCAGTCAGAGCTTTCCAGCGCCCTCCTCACCCCTGAGAAGCCCCCGCCTCACCCGCTGGCAGGACAGGTAAAATAACATCTTCATCATCATCACTCCTTTAGATTCATTCAGTCTGTTAATAATTTAAAAAAAAAAAACATCTCCTCTTACATTTCCTTCCTTCCTCTGTCTCCTTTCCTCCTTCCTTTGTTGTCCTCTCACATTTCCTGTTTACCATCATGTCTTTCTCCTCTCCTCCTGCTCTTATTTCCTTTCCATCCTTCTTTCCTTCCTCCCTCTTTCATCGCCTGTCTCTTTCCTTACTTCCTCTCTAATGTCCTTTTTTCCTTCCTGCCTTTCTTCCTCCTTTGTTTCCTTCTTTTTTCCCCTTCCTTCCCCCCTTGTCTCATTCCCTCTCAGATGTCGGTCTCAGGCCGTTTGGACTCCGCTTCCCATGGTGCTCCTCTCCAACAGCATCAGCAGCAGGGTCTCCATGGCAACTCTCAACCAGGGGGTGGCAACCAGATGATGCAGCGTAGCAACCAGAATCCCCGTCTCCAAGGTGACGGCTCCTTCGCACTCGGGGGCTCTGCTGACGTTCCGGAAACTGCTTTGGATGTGAGTAGAAAAATACTGGACTCAGCAGATTCTACTGTCGTACTTGGCTTTAACATCAGGAATAATAATAATGATAGAGAAGAGGAAGAAGAATATGATGATAGAAGGAAACTATAATAATAAAATTAATGTTAATATTAATAAATGAGAAGCTAATGATAAATATTAATTAAATTCTATCAGTACAATAAAAAAATACAAGCAATCATGAAATAACAGTAACAGCAAAAGTAGTAATAGATTAATAACTGTTATAAGACATTAATATTAAAATGGTATTAAAGTAATAGAAAAGTAAATGGGTAATATCATTACTGTAATTTTTATATTTGGTAACAGAAATCCTTGCAGTAATGGTAGTAATTATGATAACTTATAATTGAGGAAGTGCTTAAATATTCACATTTGTCCAGTGAAGTTTTGAGTTTTAGAGAAATGAATGCGTCTGATTAACGAAGCGCGATGCTGATAATGTCCTGATTGGGCTCATTAACGTGTTCAGCTCAAGCTTCCGTACCTCCGAGCTGGTGAAGTAAACCAAAGTGTTTCAAATAAAAACCGCAGCCTGCAGAACACCACGTTGAATGTAACACACGGTTGTCCTCGTTGCTCCTGCAGTTGCTTCCCGAGTTGACCAACCCAGACGAGTTGCTGTCCTACCTCGGACCTCCGGACCTGCCGAGCAACAACAACGATGACCTGCTGTCCCTGTTTGAGAACAACTGAATGCACAAAAGCACTCGCACGGCTCCAGGGTCAAATGCGCAGTGACGTCACTGCAACATCCAAACTTTATTTTTTGTCCTCGCCACCAACATGGCAGCCGACCCGACAGGGCTGCCGTCTGCACAGGAAGGAGCGGGCGATAAGAAGGAAGGAAAACAAGAAAACAACTTTTAAATATAACAAATCTCTTTGATGTGTGATTATGAACTTGATGGTAACTTTATTCGTTTGTTTTTTTAAATTCTCTTGAACTGTATTTTGATGCTTCATCCTTCATTCCCTGTCACAGCTGACAGCCGCTATTTAAAGTGACCACCACAGTGCTGCTTTCACATCATTTACCTGCTCATTACACTCACCTCTTCCTATTGGGCTCTACACAGATCCGCCCATACAGAGGTAATCCCTTCGCACTTCATCCTGCGAACACTAACAGGCCGTTCTTCAAATCAGACAAAATGAATAAAGTCCACGTTGCACTGAAATCTGAAGGACGTTTACGCCTCACCTCTTTGCCCACACTGTTAACACAAGCTGCTGATATTGCTGACAAAAGCCTGATATCATTTGTTGTTAAATCGAGTATATTTTGGATCTAACAGCAACCAGATGCAGTCTTTAATTAGACCATAATTCAGGTGTGAAGTGTATATTTTTGTTTATTGTATAAAAAAGAATATATTTGTAGTTTTGTCTAATTTGGTCCAAAGCACGGCGTGGCAGTGTGCAGTAAATGAAAGTGTGGCTGTTTTTTCCTGATGGTGAATGTGGTTTGTGGCTGAGGGTCTGAGACACCTGAAGGCAGCACTGCGGTGCTTTACAGCCAGAATATTTCTGGTCTGAATGAGTTTAAGTGTAATGGTATAAATGGCTGAAGATGAACTTAAAGGAGCGTTTTTTTGTTTTTCACCTGAGACCCGTCGAGGCGCTGAAGACAGAAACGGGATTTACGTCCGGCCACGGCGTGTGACTCGGACCTGACTTAACACAGACCTGCCGATGATCAGTCGGAGAGTGGTGAGAGGCTGTAGCTGTTCGCCCCCTGTACAGGCGAAATGAAGGGTGGAGCTGATTTTTGTAGCAGGCTGTTCGAGGTCTCACTTTGACCTGGCTTCGGTCTGCACGTGGCTTAGTGTAAATCACAGCTGAGGCTGAAGCTGCAGTTGAGTTTCAAACTGCCACTGAGCTCGACCTCGAGAAACACTGGTTCATCTTCATCCTCCTCCTGCTCATCATCATCATCGTCGTCATCCTGTGTGTTGTAAAGTGACTAGAGTCCAGACAGTCGTGGTGTCTCCATGGAAAAATAAACCTGTACATGATGATTCAGTAATGATGCTCATAACATAAAGTTTGTAATTTAATAAACAGACACTGGAAAGACACGCAGAGGCTGCACTGCTTTCATCACACGTATGAGGAGTCAGAGCTCTTCATCAGACGCCCACGATCAGCGGAGAAAACTGTCCATGTGGCATATTGGGAACACCTTCAGGTTCATATTTTATTCATGGTGACCTGCGTCACAGTGAGTAAAACGGGAAATAAATGTTAAAGGAACTGGAAGAAAACCACAAATCTAGTTTTATTATGCTTATTGTCAGCTACTCACACAAGAACTTAAAAAGCATAAAATCAGCAAATGCAAAACTGCTTCATAAAAAGCTGGATACATTAGGTTCAGATACACTTATAAAACTGCACCTTCCTTAAATCAGCAAGTTTATGAACGAAGTCTGGTAGAAAATTTCATATTGGTTGATAAACAGTCACAAATTACTTTACAGAGATATCAGTAAAAAGCAGGACAATTTAAATGGACACACATGAATCAGCCAACGCAAACAAACCCCGCCCAGATACAGGTCTGAACAGGTGAGTTTTACAGGATGCCACAGAGTGAACACACAGTGAGCTGTTTGGGAGCGGACGTTTGAAAGGCGCACCCCCCCCGCAGTTTTCAGGTGGGTACGTGGGATCACAAAGAAGACCCCTAGAATCGGGATGGAACAAGGCCATAAAAGTCAGAACCAAGATTTTAAATTAAAATCTGAATCTTTTACTAGTGTGACTGTATTTTGAAAATTGGGTTCTCGTGTAGAGATCAGCACTTAGTGACTGACTTAAAGGTCAGAAACGGGAAAGGAAATTTCAGATTTTCCATAAAACATCACTTTGCAATTTCAGTTCCTAAACCAGTCAGCTGGTAGATCAGGTGAGAGCCACGCATGTGCAGCCAGGCCAGTCCTGCAGGCAGTCACTGGGAAGGACCACGGGACTAACTGGAGAACAAATTAGGAACTATTTTAAAGATTTCTGAGAGAAAGAAACAGATATTAAACACATCCTGACCAGCTCTGCACTGTTTGTCTGTGGGTGGAGGAGGCATTGAGGACAGGGGGGGGCAGCTGTCATGATGCCAGCACGTGCCGCTGCTTCCTCTCTCCCAGCATCGACCCGTGTCATCAAAGGTCATGAAAGGTCACTGATCGATGGCACACTGAACAGGTCACCTCCACCTGGAAACCAGCTGCGAGCAGCTCAACAGCTTCTGTTTCATCAGCAGCGGGTAAAAGGTCAAAATAATCCACGCTTATAAAGCTCCTTGCTGTTGTGATTTGGCGCTATATGAATAAAACTGAAGAAGACACCGACACGCTGTAATGAACCCTCTCATTTTATTTGCAGCTCTTTTTTTGTGGGAGAAGCTGAGAAGCTTTGTGTGGTTCGTGCAGCGCCTCAGTTCATCACTGTAGCTCCTATCTCTGCAAGGCCCACCTCCCCAAAAGCCCACTTTCTGCTGCTTGGCTGACCTGCCGAAAAGTATGGAGGGGCGGGGCCTGTGAGCTGGGTGAGATTTTGTGTGACAGACATATAAAGCAATCTGTGACCCACTCAGATTACTTCCACCTTACACATGTTAAATTTACTACTACTGGCTACACATTTGTTTCGTAACCTATGAATTAATGTTAAATAACATGTTGCTTTTAACTAACCATGTAATGAATGACTTAGATGCAGTACTGTTCAAAAGTCTTGAGCCATCTCTCATTTCTTTATATGTTGCTTCTGAGCAGCCAGACCTTCTTATGTTTTACAGTGCTCTTTAGCAACAGTTCTCCAGCTTTGGTTCTTTGGACATCTTTGGTTGCTTTGTCCACTCATCCTCAGTCCAGTCGTTTTACCCGAGCATTTTCACAGGAATATTTTTGTTAGTTAAGCCTCTGAACTCTGACCTGTGAATCATTCAAACATAAAAAGGCTCCAAACTCAAAGGGTGAACCAGTGTTGTGTCGACACATAACAAACAACAGAGCAAAGAACTAATTTAACTGTATCTTTAGGCTCTTTGTTACTAGCAGCCTGTCACAAAAACACATCATTTGTTTCGTTTCTGTAGTTGAATCAGTGAAAAATACCAAAAGATAACTGACAGCATAAAACAGGATTTATGCACCAACAAGGTGATTCCCAAAGAGCCGTTAGCTGCAAACTTGGCGTATCTCAGCATGGTGTGCAGCGCGTCCTTAAAAATCTGAGGAAACTGGAGGACAGAAGAATAAGTGTGAGGCCTAAAAAAAACTGTACAGCAGATGAACGTTCTCTGAAAGTCACACCGTTAATAAACAGGAACAGATCCAACAAAGACCTGACACAGGACCCGAGAGATGCATCTGGACCTTCAGCTGATCCATCTACTGTTCAATGAAGCCTCAACAGAAATGGTCTCAGTAGAAGAGCGGCCATCAGGAAGCCATTCATAAAGAAACAGGAAGGAACCGGACTGAACATCAGTGGCAGCAGGTCTGATGGAGGGATGGATCCACATTTGACATTTCTGGTTCAAATCATCATCAGTATCATCAGGAGGGGTCCAACAGTGTCTGTGAGGCACGGTGGAGGCTCTGTCATGGTTTGGGCTGGATCGCAGCCAGTGTTGTTAGAGATCTCGATGTAATTATGAACACAGAAAAGTGCCATCAGATTTTGATCCACTATGCAATACTATCTGGAAAGGTTCTGACTGGCAGCAGATTCATTTTTCAGCATGACAATTCTTGCCAAACACACTGCCAGTGCAGTAAAAGCATCCCTGGATAGAAAGACACACAGTGGGAAAGCTATTGGTCATGGAAGACTGCTTAAAGCAATGACAGAAAGCTGCCTCGGAGTTCAGGCTGTGTTAAAGGATAAAGGAGGTCACAGCAAATACTGAATTTCAAGCTAGTTAGAACTGTACGAGCTCCATTTTTGTCTCATAGGGGAGAGTGGGGTAAGATGAGCCACTTTTTACTTTTTTGGTTCTACTGACAAAACACAGGAGTACCATGAAAACATAAATTTATAATTTGGATTGTTGTCTAACAAATGAAATTTGGAAATATGACATCACAAAAAAAGGTTTTCCTGTGGCTCAGTTTGCCCAGGGCATGGGGTAAGTTGAACCAGTTCACAGGGTAAAGTGACCTGTCTATTTTTTCCAGGATTAAAACAGACATTAAAAAAAAAAATTCCAGGCAAAGCCATTTAAATTTAGGTTACCTGAAACAACACAGAACCATATGGTTATGGTTTGATTTTCTTTTATTTACCACTGATAAACAATAACTTTAAGGTGTAAATGGTCCGTGTACTTTGTGGCCAATGGATTCTTGTTTAGGAATCAGAAAACAAAAATCGGAAAACGACTTGTTTCATGATTACCATTTCAAAATTGGTAAACCAAAAATGAAAAATGAGCCATTTCCATTTTTTTTTTTAATTTGTCAAAAACAAATGGAAAAAAAAAAAAACGTTATCTGATTTCATTTAAGTGCTTGAAAAAAATGTAATTCTGGATTTTAAAAATCCGGTGTGGAAATTTTATTTCTCATTTTGTGGTGAATTTTATACGTTCTTAGCATATTAGCTCTTCTGCTATTATAGCTGAGCAGCTATGGCTGACAGTTACCACTGGTTCAACTTACCCCATGGCCTTTGGTTCACTTTGCCCCATAGCAGCCATTTTGGACAAAATGGTCCAGTTTAGCTAATAAGTCTAATCTTTAACAAAATGATTGACATGGTTTTATAGTTTGGGAATCCACCAATATATACCATGTATAATAATACCTTAAAATAAATTCATCTTGATATAATGTTCATTAAACAGGAAATGCTAAAAATTTACTTTGACAAGGAAAAATTGGTTATTTCTGGGAAAAAAAAATCTTTCCACTTGTCACATGTACTCCTGTCTTTTTCAGTATGATTGAAATGATGTTTGCCACCTAAAAGCAAGGTCAGGCGACCCCAGACAAGCATAGTTTTTAATATACAGGGGGTGGGTAATCTTACCCCACTCTCCCTTATGCTGTATTTCCATGTATGGTGGCATCACTACACCTATTTCACATTTTCCTGCAAAATATAAAGTGAGGACTTTTGGCTCAGGACTTTTGCACAGTACTGTAGCTGGTATTTAGCATGAATCATTTAACCCTTTAATCTTGAGCACTGCTGGGGCGTGTTTGCTGCTTCCACGCACTCTCGGTCTCAGCTTACAGCTGATTTCCAGACGGCTGCAGCGGTGACGGAGCTCAATCGGGGCCTGCGCGCTGAATTCCGCTGCCGTGCCTCGTCTCGAGCTTCCTCCAGCGCACGGAGCTGAACTTTTACGCGCGCAGTAAACTTCCACGCAGTAAATTTCCACGATGAGTAACTGCGCTCTCTGCAGGAAACATCGGACCGCGCCCTGACCGCGTGACAGCGCCCCCTCCCCAGCCGCCCGCGCTCCGGGCAGGGGCAGCGCGTTCCCGCTGCGGAACTCGATATTCACCACGTCCGCTCCGTCGCATTGGACTGCTCCCATTGGACGCCCGCCCTGTCTGTTTCTGTTGTGCGCTGCATTGGCATTCAGGAGATTGGCTTTTTTCTCCAACTTGGACACCGAAACGGGGCGGTGCTTCACGGAGACAAGGCTTTCAAACAGCCAAACCAGGGCGGGAAAAACCGAAACAGAAATCAAACACACCTTTAAATATGCTTGCCCCCTTAGAGACCGGACCTTTTTATTCTCGCTGCTGATTGGTTAAAACAAGTTTCAATCAAACACACATGCGTTACCGATTGGCTTGCGGTGACTTCGTGTCTCCCATTCGCGTCTTATATAAATTTTATCCACATCCGCCCGTCTTTTTCGGTCCCTGGCAGCCCATCGTGTCCATTAGCCGGAAACTCCTCAGCGTCTGTCTCCAGCTCACCTGCTGAAATGGCCAAGCCCCGAGTTTACTTCGACATCACCGCTGACGGAAAGCCCATGGGCCGGATTGTGATGGAGGTGAGGGGGCTGCTGCGGTCGCAGGCCGGTGGTTGATCCCGGGCCTCGCAGGGGGTGGCTGCTACTGATTTTAGCCGGAGGTCAGTTACCCGCTGCGGTGGGGTGCGGCGCACCGGACCGGGGTCCAGCTTTCGGACGGACCCTCCTTTCTCCTCGTAGCAACACGGCAGCTCGCGGAGCTGTCACACGCGTGTCGGAGGGGCTGTGTGCACGTGTTTGTAGCTGCTTACTAGCTCGGTCCGCTGGCGGAGAGGGCGCTCCAGGGCTGGCTGTGTAGCCACAGGGCCCCCGTAAGCGCTTCCAGTACAGCTAATCTATTAATCTACTGTTTTAGTGTTCTTGCGGGTACTAAAGGAGCGGACACGTGATTGGCAGACCAGCTGTATTCATTGCGCCGTTGGGGTGTGTGTCTTTTTTTTTTTTTTTTTTTNTAATTAATCTGGCTGGGGGGTTTTAGTCGGAACGTGCCCCAAACTCTGGTCACATGGAGGCGCAGAACCGCCTCGCTTACCCGTCGGCTAACGGGCGAAGCTAATGCTAATTTTATGGCAGGCTCTTTGTTGCGGCTGCGCAGGCCTTCGAGCGGAACCGCGAAAGCGCCGCTGCTCGCCCGGATCTTTCCCCTGCGTGCGGTGAGAAGGAGCGTGTAGACGCGTTACAGTAGCTCGGCGTAAAACCCAGGTAAGTGGGGCACCGGTTCGTTAGCCTCTAACTGGGCTGGTTCCTTAGTTGGTTGGCCGTGGAGACTTCTGGAAGGTTCTTCTGATTTGGCGGGGGGAGGGGAGGGGAATGCGGATGTAGGGTTCCCGTTCAACCCTTTGTTCCCGGCGTGAACAGAGTTGCACAACCCGAACCGAGTTGCGGCTCAGAGGTGCTCTGTTGGCGGGTTCGTGATCGCTCACCCGGGATCACCGCAGGCTAGTTGGGGCTAGCGTGTGTGCTAGCCATTCAGCCATTTTGTGCGCACAGCGGCAGCGCGCTATGGGCGTTCCCGGCACATGGCGCGGGTAAAAGCTGGCCAACTGGGACAGGCGTTGTAGTCCCGGCGGGTGGGAGTAATCGGACCTTCCTGAGGCTCACAGCAGATGGCTGTTGCATTATGAATGTGTGGTTTGTGTTATGGCTGAGCAGGTGGACCCGCTGCAGCCCTCACCCTGCTGCACCCTCCTCCCCCTGTCTCTGTGGTGGCGTCACTGCCGAGCAGGGCATGCGGAGACATGTGCTGCAGTGCTGCATTCCTGACTTGATGCTCTTAAGCACATAATGATCTCAAGTCAGGCTGCAGCTGGGTTTGACTTGAGCGATTTGTCGCACGGTCGCTTGTAATATTGGTGGCGACGATGTCTGCCAGCAGCAGTTCAGGTCTGTTACCCCCACAGTGCAAAGTACAGCATTCCTGATAAACCTTTCCTGGTTCTGGCTGGCGGCCTTGCTTGATGGCAGCAAGCCAAATGTTAGTATCTGCCAGCCAAGCTGATTTTCACAAGATTAAAATCATTTCTTCTTTCCACTGACTCTGAACTTTTTCTGCAGCTCCGTGCGGATGTGGTGCCCAAGACTGCTGAAAACTTCCGTGCCCTCTGCACCGGTGAGAAGGGATTCGGCTACAAGGGCTGCATCTTCCATCGCATCATCCCTGACTTTATGTGCCAGGTGAGGTCACAGATGGAAGTTGTTTTGAGAAATTACAGTAGCTGTAAGAAGACAACCCAGTACTCTTTTCCTCTTTGCATTTCTGAACATGTGATCTGTAAGGTGTTTCTGGTGTCCTAGGGTGGCGACTTCACCAACCACAATGGGACCGGAGGAAAGTCCATCTATGGCAACAAGTTTGCAGATGAGAACTTCACCCTGGTACACACCGGCCCAGGCATCCTGTCCATGGCCAACGCTGGCCCAAACACCAACGGGTCCCAGTTCTTTATCTGCACTGTCAAGACAACATGGTACTCGCACACTTGGGCTGAAGCTTCAGGATCAGTACTATGTAGTACTAATACTTCTATGTTATATTCTGGAGCATAAAATACATTTTTCTCAAATGACTGAAGGTAACAGTAAAATGCAGAAACGGGCCTTGTATCGTCCCCCAGAGGCCCGTTTTTAAGCAAGAATGGCTGCGTGACATTTTATTTCTTCAGTCAAAAGACTTCAGAAGGCCAGAAACTTAATCCCAACCAGCAGCAGAAAGTGGATTTTAAATGTAGTTAAATAACCAACACAAAAGGTTAAATGGGTTCAAACAAAATACTTTAAAGTAACTAAGAGCTAAACTACAGCTGAGGTAAATGTAAAAACATTTTTTATGGATGCAAAAGTATAAAAGCCTTAAAACTGATGTCTTAAAGTAGAGAAGCTTAAATAGGATCAAGTCGCTCTATAGAAGATGGGTAAAAATGATTCAGAGCGGAGCTGTTAGTAAGAATTTCAATTAATGAGCTAATTTAAAAGGTAAAACAAGCTGAGAAGTTGAAGAGAACACATTGTCTTACAGTTTATACTAAAGTATAACTGCTTATAATTATGACAAATGCCACTCAATGAGGTCCGTAATTAAAAGTGTAAGACAATAAAGGTTTAGATGAATATAAAGCAGAAAAATGAGTGTCTCCAGATGACCACAGTGCACCAAGCTTCAGTAAATCCTAACTGTAGCTCCACGCTGAAGGATTTTAACCTTTTAAACTGAATCCAAGCTGCTCGGGCCCGATTCACAAGGTTTAATCCCAGGAAAAGAGCTCGATTTAGAAGTTCATTACCATCTCAATGTGACGCTTTAATCAGGCTTCACATTCAGCTAATTGGGCTTTACACAAGTGATGAACTAACAGGAACAGAAGAATGACTGGTCTGCAGAGTCTATGGCTGTAACACGAGTCTGCAGCTTCCTCTCCGGTCGAACTCTGAAGGGTCGAAGAAACACCAGTGAGAGTTCAGTCAGGTGACTTAAAATAGACCTGGTGACAGATATGCAGGTACAGATATGACGAAAACGGGAGGTGAAGAAACATTAGAGTTCTTCCTGAGAATTGTTAGGAAAAGAGAAATGTGGCATGTGGTTAACAGACTGCACTGATGTTAGAGACTCCTGAGTGGCCGTGTCAGATCTGCAAAGTGCAGCACATTCTCGCCTGGTTTTATGTTAATCATATCAGCCAGAAGAAACGTGTGAATTTTAGAGAAAAAGGAACATTTAGGGTCAGTCCTCACCCCAAGTGCTCACATTTGCAAGGCTCTGCCCCTCAATAACGAAGTGGAGTGGAGCTGACTACCTCAGCAGTGTGAACACCGTGACTTTCTGTGGGATCAGATCCTGCAAACCAAGCTGTCACAGCGCAGCTGTTTATCAGACTCTTAGGTTGTCAGAACACACGACTGAGGAAGAAACCAGAGCAGCGTACACATTTACCCCCACTCATGAGCTCAGGGACGGCTCCGACCTGACGGGAGATCATATTCATGCTGCAGCTTGGCTGGTTGTAATGATGCGGCTCTCTGGATATTTCCTGAGTCTTAGTCCTCGGGATCTCACAGTCCCAGCAGCTTCTATCAGCACAAGCACACTGAGCCTTCTGCAGCCTCCCCTCTGGTCTGAGCTGCTTTCACACACAAACGAGTAAACCTAAGTTTCCTCTGCTTTATTTTGAGTGGTGCATGACTTGCTCCCTCAGTGGGTCTGCTGGTCTTTGAGCTGCTGGTTATTATTGAACTGAGCTGGTTGTCTTCATGGCACGCAGTCGGCAGGTCAGCTGGTGGTTGCGATCCAGGTTCTCCATCCAGAGCGGCACCTGGAACCAGATGTTCCAGCGGTGAGACATTCAGAGTCCAGGCTGCTGTTCAGATTTAGTTTCAGCAGCTTATGGCGTGAGTGAAATATTTATGATTAGCACCACGCTTATCTATGTTAACAATTCATGTGAACAGTGATGGCTAGAACTTATGGGATGGAATTATCGCTTCCTAAAGGATATTTCAGTGTCTCCTAGGGCTGCAACTAAAGATTATGTTGGTAGTCGACTAATCTGTCAATTATTTTATCGATTAGTTCACGATTATTTCAATCTCACCTCACCTGTTCAAGCCTGCTCACCTGGTAACATCACCTTCCCTTCTCACAATTAAAATAATGACCCATAAACATACAAGTTTAAAACTAATCAAATGTATTTTTTGACATTAATGTGACCGTCAAAATAAATATCCAATACACAATACTTATTAAAGTGAATGCAATTTTTATTTTAAAATTAAAATATAATAAAAAATGGCCTCTGTCCAAAAGTTCAGATAAGGCTTCAAATTAAATCAAAGATTTTTCTGTCCAAAACAACTGAAAAGTTTACAGATGATTCAGTTCACGAAGTTTACTATTCAGAATGAACGCTGATATTAATGCGAGAAAAAACAGGAGACAACGTAGCTGCTCCTGTTGTCCTTCACTCGTTCGCTAACATAACTGAAAATGTGCCGCTTAGCAAACATCCGTGAGAGCTTGTCTCCGACAGGTAAACTAACAAACATTCCTGTGCAAACATTAACGGGTATCATTGATGCACTAACGTACCCATCCAGAGCTGATGTCACAGCTCCAGGGTGCCGGCGTTTTAAACGCTCAGCACTGCAGCGATGCTGCCGTGGAAGGAAAGCTCTGCTTTGCACAGTCTGCATTCAATCTTGTGTATCCCAGTTACAAAAATCACATGAACAGAAGATGGATGGGTTGTAGAATATGACGCGTCGACATTACAATTCCACATTAACTAATTTTTGTAGTCAATGTCATTGATTATGTCGACGAATCGTTGCAGCATCTGTTAAGAGGGTAATGAAGGAAGCTCGTTTATCGTAGCCAGACGAGCAGGTGTGACGATTTTACTTTAAAATGAAGTCAGTTTCATTTATTAGGCTGCTTGAAGCTTCTGTTTCTTGCCGTGTCCTGACGGCGTTCTCTTCTCTGCCCGCAGGCTGGATGGCAAGCACGTGGTGTTCGGCAGCGTGGTGGAGGGGCTAGATGTGGTGAAGGCGATGGAGAAGCTTGGCAATAGCAGCGGGAAAACCAAGGCCAAGGTCATGATTGCTGACTGCGGGCAGCTCTGAGCTCATCGCCCTTCATGCCTGCCCTTTAGCCACTCCCTCTTAGGCGCAGCCCCTCCACAGTTCAACATTCCTATTGATGGAGATCCCCTCGGCCCCGCCCCTTTTATATTCTGTTGAAATCTTGTTGCTGCATTTGTGACTTTGCCTTTTGGAAGTTTCTTTTGCATTAACATTTTTTTTTCCTCCAAGTCCTGACTGTTTTTTGTTATATCCAAAAAAAAAAAAAAAAAGAGAGAAAATAAACAAATGATGCCTTGACAATTGAAATGTCTGTTCTGGTGTTTGAGTCTCGGAGCTTGCAGTCTCAATGCCACCACCCTTAGGAGGTGCGTAACCCTGTTAAATGTAACCTTCATAAAGGTCTGGTGTGATTCTGAATTTTAGAAATAAACCTTAGAACATATTCACCTGGGAATGTGAGCTCTAGCAATTCAAAGCCTCCTGAGCTGTGACAGGAAGTGGTGCATTTAAAATGCAGCCAGAATGACTGCTGCAGAGATGGCTTTCAAATAAAGTTAATCTGGTGAATTACTGCTGAGCTTTGGGGCAAAATGTGTAGGTCATCACTGTGTAATCTGTCTACACTTAGTGCAGCCTTTTTTAAAGTCTTTCACTGGTTACACCTGCTGGTAAACCTGTGGTACTGCACCTGTGGAGGAGCTCAAACCCACAGTGAGGAGCAGGTGTGAATATCAGGTGGCAAAAGAACAAACATTCTGTACATCAGAAGTACAGATACTTGTTTTAAAACATACTCTGGTAAAAGTTGGAAGTACTGATTCAGTACTCAAGTAAAAGAAGAACAGACTCTGAAATGTACCTAAAGTAAAAGTAGCTCTTTGGAGGACGTTTCTACCGGCTATTTATGTGTAAGACTAACTGATGCTGTTATATAATGGTATAAACTGAGAATCCAAACATTCCAACCTAAATTCTAATGAATGTACTCAGCTTGAATCTGTTACCTACATCGAGGGTGACTCTGCCTCCACACAAACTCAGATATTAGTACAGTCAGGGGTTAAAGTGTGTTTCAGCAGGTGGGGGAACTCTAAGATCACCTGTGGTGGCTCAGTATTTCACGATTGAAAAAAAACTTCATATCATATATAGATCAATATCTGATTGTTTTTTAATTAAGACATTACATATAGGCTTTAATAAAAAAAAAAAAATCAGATATTGATCTATGATAACACACCTGAATCAAATGGCTGAATTACCTCCTCAGTATGCAGTCAAGTTCTCCAGAGTCCTGCTAATGACTCCTATATTTGACTCAGGTGTGTTGAAGCAGAGACACATCTAAAATCTGCAGGACAGGGGCTCTCGGGGCCTGGAGTTGAAGAGCCCTGTAATATACACTGCTCAAAAAAAAGAAGAAGAAAGGAGCACTTTTTAATCAGAGTTCAGCATCGGGTCAGTTAAACCTCTGGGATATTGATCTGGTCAGTTAAGTAGCAGAGGGGGTGTTAATCAGTTTCAGCTGCTTTGGTGTTCATGGATTAACAACAGGTGCACTAGAGGGCCAACAATGAGACAACCCCCAAAACAGGAATGGCTTTACAGGTTTGCTGTGTCTTCCAGCACAGAGCATGGAGGAGACAGGCAGGTACTTTAGGAGGGCTGGACAGGGTAGTGATGGGCAGATGAAGCTTTCCATCCAACTGGTTAAAACAAAGATAATTTCTCGAGGCCACATACACACAAACCCCCCCTTGCTGGCCAAAACCCTTATTATCACTGCAGCTACCTGTGATGGCCTCTGTTCTCCAACAGCATCAGCATGGGCATAATCACTGCCAAGAACAGAAATTCAAACACCGTAACTTGATTTTGTGTGCGTCATCCATCGAATCTGTTTTTGAGTAATGTGTGAGTGGTGGTAACAGAGGTCTATCAATGTCAAAAACTTGTCAGTGTAATTTCAGTCAGTGTTCAAATAAATCCAACAGGATACGAGATGTTCATGTTGAAACTGTTGCAACAAGAAGAGCGAGTGATTGTGTTTATGAATACTGGGATGGGATGATTTTTATTAACATATTTTGTCCACTGTGCTTGGACTCAGTTGTTTCTCTTTTTGGGAAAATAACCTCTCCAGCTTTTGAGAAAACCTTTTCACATGGTGCTGACAAGGTAGGGCTGCACAGGTATCCCACAGCACACCTGTACAGGCTTGGATATATGCACCTCTGCCGAGACGATACTGCTGTCGTAACGAAGCTGCAAGCACTTCACCTTGGAATGAAAAAAAAGACTTGGGACTATTAAAGTAACACATTTAATTTAGGGGTGGGACTTTAACGCTTTAATTTTTATTAATTACGGGGGAAATAAAGAATTAAAATTTTTAACACATTTTAATCGCACTTTGCACCGTGGAACGTTTCTCAGTGCACGAATTCCAGGCATACAGATTATATCGACGCACAATGTCTAAATTGTTGAATAAAACTATCCAGTTATGATGCTTAACTTTAATTTCAGGAGTTTGCTTATCACAGGAGCACTTCCAGCTTTCGTTGGTCTGTGTAGTCGACTGGTGGGAAAATAAACAAAATTTTTAAGTTTAAGCCTATGTATATTGATTCATTCATAAACCAAACCTTAATTAATATTTCTCATGTTAAATATTGAAATGTGATTAAAATGCGATTAATTTTGATTAATTAATTACAAAGCTTCTAATTAATTCGATTAATTTTTTTAATCGAGTCCCAGCCCTAATTTCATTATTTACAGGCATATTATGGGTAATACCTTACTGGGAGAAATCAGCTCAGTGTTGCCATACAGGGGAAACCGTTCTCATGAAAACCGGCTCCTCTGGCAAAATGGAGAAACTCCAACACAAACACAGATTTTGCGGTTATCTATCAAACTTTATATGTTCATAAAACACGCCAACACTCGAACCACTACCTGAACCAGCGAGGGCTCGGATACCATCGGTGATCTTGCTTGCCTTTAATGAAGCAAGCCTCGATACACACTTGTAAAAGACTTCTGGATTTCTCAACACACGCTCCGAAGGCACAACAATCCCATCAGTAGTAGAAGGTCCTTAACCCATCAGCAGGACTGGTATCTGCTCCTTGGTGCAAGGAGGAACAGGATGAGCACTGCTAGAGCTACAAAATGACCTCCAGCCAAGGGCGTAGGAATGAGTTTACTATTGGGGGGGACACATATTGGAAACCTGACAGATCCGTAAATACTCTGAGGTGGGACAAATGCGCCTGTCTC
>JASGAU010375728.1:0-21607 GCA_030220045.1 Australoheros facetus | reverse complement strand
AGCCTATCTCAGTTTTCACAGGGCGAGAGGTCGCACACCTCACCATGCAGTTTTCAGCTAAAAGCACTTTTGGAATCAAAAATATTATTTTATGTCTGCCAAGTTGTGTTATTGTTGACAATTTTCATAAATTCAACTAAAGAAATGGGAACAAATGTGTTTTGTGGCAGGCTGCTATTAATAAAGTGCTAAGATAAAGTGCTTTGCTAAGTTTTCTGTTATGTGTATACACACAGCACGTATTCATCCCTGGAGTTAGGTGCTTTTTTTTATTATCCTTGAATAACAAACAAATAAATTCTTCTGAAAATATTGGATACAAGGACTGAAAATGGGTGAAAAAGCAGCCAATGTCCAAAGAAAAACTTTAAAAGGACCTTTTTAAAAATTACAAGAAAGTCCTTGGAAATCAAATATAAAGAACTCAAGACTTTTGCACAGTATTATGAGTGCATTCTGAGTGTGCAGGATGCTGTGGGAAAGAAAATGTCTCAAACTTTCTATGAATTTGACTACTTTGTTTTGTTTTGTGTTTTGATAGAAACACACCTCCAGCTAAAGTCTGCACAGTCAGTACATTAGCTGTTAAAAATACTGAAGGGACAATAATAAGGAAATAATGTGTCAGTTGCCTTGAACACACCTGTATGATCCCAAAAGTAGGAGTTAAATCAAACATTTAATCACAGTAACTTCAATGTCACCACATATCACTTTTTAATACGTCATACTAAAATTATTTAGTTAAAAAAATAATAATAATTCAGAACCATAGTCAAAGCAATATAAAACTCGGGTACAGGGACTGCTACTGCCTGAGAGGAGAAGTAAAAAAAAGCATTCCTCTGCTGTGATCACCAGAGAGCATATTTGTGGACATGGAGCCTTGAATTGGACTTTTGGCATGTAAACGAGGTGTTGTATTGGATCCATTTCTGTAGAAATCTGTGGTAAATAAATAGCAAGCATTTTTTTTCCAGTTTGAACAATGTTTCAGAAAAATAACTGAGGACGTCTTTCAACTGTGGTGATTTATGCTATGCTTTCAACTATTCCCATTTGTGCTCATCTATTGTTTGACAGCTATTTGAATTCTGGGTAAGAGCCATATAGATAAAGCTAGTAGAAACAATATACAAGTAAAGGAGGAAATCCAAGCCTTCAGTTTTCATTAAGCCTCAGTAATGACATGTAATAAATAATGTAAATAAATAAATACCTTTTCCATAACTTTATGGACAGAGTAACATGTAGCTAAATTTAGTCTTACCACATAGGAGCTAGATAATTATCCCTGCATATGCTTGAAGTCACTGCTCATGTTGCTCCTCCTGTCTTATTGCCTGTGGTAGGGAAGCATTTGGTTGGCTGCTGTTGAACTGCTGTTGTGTCCAATTGTGTCACTGTATCTTTTGGGTGGGGTATATATGTCTGCCGGTTGTCTCCTCTCCAGTTCTGTGGTGCTGAGTTCAGCAGAGATTGGAGCTAGCTAAGCCCACAGTTGGGTGTGATTTTTGTATTTGTTTGGTGGGTTTTCCACCAACGTCCAAATGAAATGATTAATGGCTGTGAAGGCCGGGCATAGGGCCGCGGCTTGTTTTGCAGCCCACAGGCTTCTGAGTCTGATTAACTTGTTTACGCAGACATAACGGGAAGGGGTGTAGGCAGATGGAGAGACATGGAGTTTGGATGGAGAATAAGACAGACAGAGAGTATCTTTATTAGAGTGGATAGCCAATCCTGTGATAGAACATATTTGAAAAGAACAGGAAAATAATGCTTGGGTTTTTGGTGGGAGTTACTGTAGAAAGAAGCATCTAAGGTTCTCAAGCCATCCATGCTGTTTACTTTAATGGTGAAGCACGGTTCCCATGGAAAACAACGCAGACAATAAGGGGGACAATTCTATTTTGTTGTGGTCAGCTGTATGTAAAATATCCAGTCATAATGATAACATCTAGTTTTTGCTGTCAGCTGTCTGCGTGCCATATATGAGGCTCTTCGTACAGAGCATGGTCTTGTGGTCGGGGGTTTGCAGATCAGATAAACCAGAGCTCATGCCACGGCCCGCAAAACACTCTTCAAAGCTGCCAGTCACATTTTCTGTCAGAGTGACGCCATTCTTCTTCTCTCATTTTATAGACCATTTGCAAATCAAATTATAAAATGGGACTAACACTGGACAGTGCAAGATATTCTTGCAACACTGATGCTTACCCGTTACATTACTATCCATGAGTTTTGGATGATCCAGTCCCTCAAAGTTTAACAACTTCTAAACAAGCAATGTTCTAACTGCTTCTTTTTAGAGTGAGCTTTATGGTGGCATCACATCTCAGTGAGGCTTTAAAATAGCAGAGTTCCAGTATTTCCTTTATTGCAATCAAATATAACTCCTCGGAGATTTATCGCAATATCCTTGAGCATTTCTTTGTGCTGATAAGAATTCGTCTCTGGCATAAGGAAGATAAGAACTACCTTAGGGCACCTGCACTCAGGGAGAAAAAACTCTCTCGTCTGTAGGTTTCTGAATAGCCTTTCGTACCTGTTACCTTTACACTCCCTGCACCCGTCCTCAACCACAATTAGCTCACCTTTCAGTGTACAAGTCCTTCTTGGCCTGCTGGCCAAGGCAGCAGATGTTGCATTGGGCTGTTCATGCAGACATGCTTGATCCAAGATGATTGGCCATAATTATAGGCTGTAAGCTGATAGTGGAGGGGATAGGGAGCCTATTGAGATGTCAGTCCTCCCAGTGTTTATGAATGCATTCAGACACTGTCACGGGTGTACTTTCAATAGTATGTGGATTGATAGACTGCAGGGAGGTAGCTGTGATTTTAATAGGAACACCTGGAAAGGTGCACTGGGGTAAAGAGTGGAAGGTCTGTAAATGAGTGTGAGTGTGGGTATGTGTTTGAAGGGGACAATGTTATAGCTGTTATCTGTTAGAAAACATGTTTGATACATATTCAGAGCAGGGTTGCCCAGTATGTTAAAGTTTTCCAAGTAGTCGGTGGCAGTCTGACAACTGGCAGTGGCCAGAGATTCAGGGAGCTGTGCAGATGCTGAGAGGGAGCAGTGCACACTGCTTTTGTTTAAAATACAACAAATTAACAGACATTTAGGGGTAAAACTATTCAGTGATTTGCTGCATAAGCTGTAACATGTGTCAGTAGAGAACTAACAGCAAGAAGCTAGCTTAGTAAGCACGGGCCAGGAGACTTCTAGACTGCTCCTTTGTTCTACAGCACTTTAACATCAACCACACAAGGCCAGGAGTTCACGCCACTACATTCTGCTCATATTAAAGAGACTCTCCCCCCATCAGAGCAAACATAGGCCATTGCTGGAGAACCACATAAACAAGACCATCAATTAGGGAAGTCACCAGAGCTGATACTTACGGTACCTTTTAATACCAAAATTCTGAAAACGCGATGGCACTTGTTTTTTTAGTTTTTTCAGTATTGTAGATACTGTATATGCACTAAGTATGGTTGTCAAAACAAATGTGTTATTCAGATACTAATTGATACTAAAAGTTACTATTGGATTAGATACTCATTTGTAACAGTATTGATACCAACAGTGCCGTCTTCCAGATTTCACACAGCGCTGCTGCTAAAGCTGTGTCCACGCTGAAATCGATGTGATGACCAGACACCATCGAAGGTGAGTGACAGTCTATGACATCAAGCAACAACCGGCTACAGGAAGTGGGTGTGTTCAGACATAAACCTTTCTCTACTTCCAGGTGAGCATCTGAAGCAACTACCAACGAGAGTTAAGAATACTGTGGATTGACATATGACCTTGTATATTAGGGGACTGCACGAGGAACCGTAGCCTGGAACGTCCACAAACTACCAGCCGTCAGCCTCAAAGTGATGAATGACCCAGCTTAATAATAAAACGATGATGTGGGATCTAGACAGCAAATGTTATCAGTGCAGCCCATCTGTAACATTAATAGACAGCATTAATTTAACAAGGCAACGCAATTATTTGTATCTACAAAGTGTTTGTTTCTCTCTGTGATTGAAGCTGAAAAAAGTCTAAACAGAAACTTATCACCTCTATTTGATCAGTCACCAAAGTCACCAAAATAACAGGGAATGAACAGTTCTGTAGCTGAATACATTTGGATGGACTAATATTTTTCTAATCATTTAAAAGATCCTGCTTACATATAACACTCATTAAAAATGTGTGCCTGCAGGAAGTGGCTGTTGGATTTAGGGCTTATTGACAGTAGGGATTTTCAAACTCAATCCCAATACCCATGAAAATATTTAATATTCTATATTCTCTATTGATTTCACAGGGGAGTTAATTAATTCCAGCATTGAATTGTGACAAAAAGAGGCCACTAAATTATCTAAATATAAGGAAAAAAGTGCTGAAAATTATGCAAAAAAGTCACCACAGAAATACCAGCTGGCGACAGACTGAACCAAACACACGCAGCTGCTCCGGTCATTCCACCGGGCCAAGCCAACTGTCAAGTACCTGTTGAAGGAGTTATGTTTGGATCTGCTGAGTGTTACACAAGGACCATATTCTGCAGTGGTTGGAGTTACATGAGATGATTGATACCAGTGTGTCTGCATGGGTTAAAAGTTCCAAAAGCTCACCAATAAATACATTATATACCTATATATATATATTGTTGTTGTTGTTGTTGTTGTGTTACAGCTGTTGTTCACCCTATAAAACCCTGTAAAACTAAACATTCTTCTTACACTTTTGTATAGATTAAAAGCCGGCGGCTCTCAAACCTTCTTCTGGTTTGCCCCATTTCAGAAGCCAAAGCAAGTTCACACCTCATAGTTTTTATAAATCATAAACAATTAAAAAGGATCCAAGTTAAAAGTTAAGGTCAACAGAGTACTAATATTTGTTCATTTTCTCTACAAAAATGCTATTTATTCAGCTTAGTTTCACTCCTTATTTCCCCTTTGTCATTGACACCCCACCTGCAGAGGCTCGCTGCTCCACCAGTGGGGCCCGCTCCACAGTTTGAGAACAACTGGATTAAAGCAATGAGGAAGAACATGCTAAATAATGAGCTTTAAAAGTCCTGGCAGAGGGATTTTTTTAAGGCTTAGACAGAGCCTGCTTCCATCTCCTGCATGTACCATAATTTAACAGACAAAAACTGGACTGACGTTAACTTTCTCACTAAAAAAAGGAATGGAAGTGAAGGCCCTTAAATTTTGAACTTTTCCTTTAACTTGTCTATTCAGCCTTACTGCAAAAATTTAACTTGAGTAAATTGTTAAACGATAAGTCTGTCTTCCATCTGGTGTGTCACCACATGACCAGAAATGTAATTTATTTTAATGAGCTTTGGTCCCAGTAGTAAAAAAAAAACAAGTTTCAAACCTGCTGCAGGGAGCAATCAAGTGTTTGCCATCAGCTCGCTGAATGAACCACTGGCTTGTTGCATTGTCTCTCTACAAAACAAATTTTAGCAAATGACTTCAGCGACTTTGCCATTGTGTAAGCAGACAAGAAACTCAGGAGAACAAGGAGGGGGAAGAAACACAGCCGCGAAGAGGAGAAAATCAGGGAGGGCTGTATGCTGGGAGGCACCTAATTGTCTACTGCAGCATGTAATGACAAGCTTACTTCACATCAATCTTTCATTATTAAGAGCTATTTCTGTCTTGATGCAGAAAGCAAACAGATTCATCCTCAGGATGGCGCTGAATTAAGAGGGAGATGCTGGACTGCATGGGAGAGACAAAAGTGGATTCATCTAAACTTTTATGGGTTTTGTGGGAATTCTCATCCTCTCTCTGTGGAAGGTTGCTGTCAAACACTGTTGGGCAGCATCACCTCCTGAATAGCTTTACAGACTGTTTATTAATCATACAGTAGATATAAAATAATGATTTGAGTGTCACGTGTAGAATCTGTAATAATCCAAGTACATATTTTAATTTGATCAAACTGTATTGTAGTAATTATAGTTCATAAATAAATGTCACCCTAATAGCATTTATTTTAATAGTCACCCCTCAATTCAAATCATCACTTTTAATGTTTTTGGACTGTTTCTCTGTGGTCATTTACCTTTGAGAACACTGCCCCCTATCTTTGAAAACTATATAGCAACTCACCCACTCCTCTGTTTAAGCCTCACGGAAATCTTCTCACAAAACAAATGTGACAGATGACAGAAGAAAGAGGAAGCTTAAGTGAAACTTTTAATTGAAACCAATCGCTTCAATTTGTATGTGCTGCACATTGCGCTGGCCCATTCATCAGCTATTAGTGTGAATCAGTGAAACACTGAAATTGCCGTGAAATGTTGAGAATGAGCGAGCTGGGCACTGCGCCAAAGCAGGTCGGATGTGGAGAAGAGGAGGAGAGAGGATCAAGAGCGAGTAAATACTGAGAGAGAGACAGAGAGAAGGAAAGGCGTCTCTGTGTGTGTGTGTGTGTGTGTGTGTGTGTGTGTGTGTGTGTGTGTGTGTCATCTCCATCCCGCTAATAACCCCACTGGATAAAATATGCTTTGAGTGGAGATGATTACCTCTTTATCACTGTTCTCTATATATTTATCCCCCACTCTCTTCCTCTCTGCAGCTTGTACTTCCTCTCTCTCCATCTCTCTGTCTGCCTCTCTCTCTCTAGTCATCTCTGTACTCCAGGAAATAAGCCTCAGTCTCAGTGATGCTTTTCAGTTCTCCAAAGTCCTGAAGAGATTAGCACTTTGAACTTGTGTGGCTCCATTTAAACTTCAGCACTTTCTTAACTGTTGGAGGTAAAGTACATCAGATGACACAAAAGTTTGCTTCAGACAGCGAGAAACTTGTATGTACGCTACTAAAGGCACCCAAAGTGAAACTACTGTAGCACTTGCAATGATTAATATGATGAAAATCAGTGAGTGTTAAATCCAGGCCTGGAACATAAACCCGCTCAGCAGAATGTTCTGTGGTTTACTCTGCTTGTCTGTACAGTGGTGGATTAGTTGTGTTTGTCAGCAGAACAGATGCCATGAATGAATCCTCCATAGCAGGAAGCTGAATCAAAGCTGTAAAGCTTTATTAGCAATATTTTAAAAGAGACAGGTGTTGCCTGGGCAAAAACAATCTTCATAAAAATAAGTTTATTATCATTGCACTTTTTGCATAAAATAGTTCATTATAACTGTTCACATTCAGCCCTACCCCCCCAAATATATTTGTTTTATCAGAAGCTGCTGCCGGCAGAGATTTGCATCAGGGACGGGTGATATGGCCTCAAAATTATATCACAATGTTTCAAGAAAATATTTCTGACCATACAGGAAAAAAAATCCCAACACTTTATTGATCCTTGTAGCTTGCAGTATTTATCAGTAAGTGAAGGGCAGTTTTTATCATTCTGTCACTGACGACACTCCTTTGAAGTGTGACTCTACTGACACAAGGGGCCTGCAGCAGCACCGGTGACACAGCGTTTTATCCAGTGACGCGGCATAAGTCACATGTCAGAAGTATCCTAGGTTGTGTTTTCCTTGGAAATTTTAAGTAAAGCTATAAAATAACTTCTTAACACTTTAGTTTAACAATAATTAAAGTAACTTAAACTTGTAACAAAAAATAAAACAGAAAAATATTTTTCTACCTGGGATTCTGTATCTTGGGTGGAGCTTTTTAAAGACCTGCTTGCCCACCATGCAAACACATCAATAATGTCTGTCTGTGCTTCCTGTCATATGGAAAGGGGCTAGCAAGTGTTCCAGCGATGCTCGGTCGAGTCAGCTGCATTTGGGTCACACATCATCAGCTGCTAGCTCCTCCTCCATACTCGACAATGAGTTTTTGTCTCAAGTGGTGAAACAGATTTGTTGCGTCCACCTTTTAGGAGGAACAGTTTTCTCACAGATTGTGGTTGTTGAAGTAAATACTAACACATGGCTCTTGCTTTCAGACATGCCCGGGCTTGTCTCATTGTTGCACACTATGGTTTCAAGCAGTTTAAAGGCCCTTTGGCGTGCTTTGTGTGTTGCACCTTGTTTTAATTTACCAGTTGTCTCGGTATCTAAACCTAAACTAAAACTTAACAGTCCTAATGCTAACTACTGGTTAGCATTAGGAAGAGATGTTTGCATACCGATCCATCCCTTCATACAGTAACATTAATTTTATTGTTGCGAAATGAAGCTTGAGAGCACGCGCCGAGGGATCCTCATCTTATGTGATGAGTCGGGAGTGAGAACAGTCTCACTGCGGTCGCAGCACCCAAGCCAACAGAAACCTTGAGCATATCTTGAGACACCAGCTGCTTTTGACAAGGCCACTGTATTTGATTTGGAATGAGAATAGGCTGTTATATGTTTTCAGTCAGGTACATCCTCTGTCTTATAAGTATACATAATAACTTGCAACTTTACAAAAAATAAATAAATCCAACTTGTTATCTTTACATTTATCATGTGAACAAAGTATAAATTAGTGAGCTTTACAGATTCTAAAAGGAAAGGACCCTGCATCGTCTGCAGTAATATCAAACTCTAACAAGCACAATTTTCCAGAAACATTACCAGCTTGAGACCAAGGTAAGGTGAACATGGCTGTATGCAGCACGGTCTATGCAGCAGTAGTTAGTTGGAAAGTTGCACAGATTTTATTTGTAGAGCGCTGTGGAGGATCCAGGTAAAGAAGGGAGCTTCATGATAACATGTTTGAGACACTTGAGGCTGAAGTGTTTCTGTAGTGTCGCTGTGGTAACACGATTCACATGGAAAGCAGATTTTAGAAAGAACGTGGCAACAAGGATTTAGCTCTGGAGAGTTTTTCCTCCAACAGCACAGACGCTTGGTAATGTAACTGAATGTGAAGTCAGTTTAAAAGTTATGGCTACACACTACAGCAGGGATCATTATTTTTCAGAGGTCTAAACAACATTTACTCGTAACACTTTTGCACAGGCACGCATCTCCTGACTTTTACAGTAGTGCAAAAAGAAAAAAAAGAACAGCATGGGCTTTTCTGCGGTGCTCTTTGGTTGAGATGTGGTGGCCTCAGAGGTCCATTGTATGTGCAGATCATTGGGCAGAGACTGTTTTCCCAGCTGTCTAAGGCACGCCAAGCATGAGAGAACGACAGAGGAGTGACGGATCCGTATCCCTGAGGATTAGCATGCAGAAGACATCCTGGTGTTGAGCAGGAGCGGATTTGAAGGCACTTTGCTGATAATAACGCAACTCTTAAGTTGACAGAGTGAGGAGGAGGAGGAGGAGGAGGAGGACTCTCAGGATGCAGGGAAAAAAAGAGCAGAGGAAAAAAAAAAAGAGCACTGCTGGAGAAAAGAAAACACAACCTCATCCCTGCACTCTTTGAACTAGGAACCACCTGCTCACTCCTAAAACAACTGTCTGGCTTTTATTGTTCACCGCTCTAACATATGCTCACATGAAGAAATGCTTAATGTGTGCCTCAAAGGAATTTTTTGTGTGATCACATTCTCTATGTTGAAGCTTTACTTTAAAGTATCTGATTTTGTTGATGTTATGTGAAATCTTATCATATTTTCTGTGCATGAAAGATACTCCAGAGGAGCTGTTTCATGTAACTGACACATGGAGGAGCAAATGCAGCCTTTGTCTCTCTGTTACTTTCACAAGTTTGCAAAGCCTAGAAATTGTTTGAGAAGTATTTTGGTGTGAGAAACGAACTAAAAACTGCCTCATGGAAATATCAGGATTATATCAGCCTGTACTGAAGCTGCATTATAACAAAGTCAGTCCAACTTCTTCAACAAATTTTTTTTAAATCATTTTTTTATGCCAGTCCCATATTCATTAAAATGTTTCAAGGACTTTTTTTCTTTAACACCTTATAACTTTTTCTAGTTCACACAAATGCCTCTGCAAAGTTTGTTTTCAAAGCACTACGCCGTAGGTGTCTAGACAACTCAATCAGCAATGATATGGAGCCTGTCAGTAAGAGATATGTTCATCCATTGCATTCATCTCAGCAGGCATCAAAAGCCCCCCGACAGCAGCCTCCGTCACGCCACAGGTGGAGGATACGCTGTGAAATGGCACCATTGTCATCTCTCTGTACCATCTGCCCCTCTTTCTCCAGCCCCGCTTCCACCACCACTTGTTGTCGTCACAGAGCAGCCACAATGGGCTGTCACCTTATAATGAACCCTGAGGGTGCAAGGCACTGATTTAAAGTCCCATTACCGTCATAGTGCCAAGGGACTGCAGGAATGATGACTTAGGTATGGCGGCTTGCTGGCTCCGAGCACAGATGGTGCTTTTTCCACACATTAAACGTTACTGGGTAAACTGTGCTGAGACTGCTGGGACAATAAAGGTGAAAGTGTGTGTGGCAACAGATTGGTGTTTTTGCTTTTCTCATTTGGCTCCTTCTGGTCAGTAAATTTATCCAGGAATTTGTTGATGAGTTATTTATAAAAGCAGAACTAAAGCTGCAATATTCTGCACCACTGGAGGGGAAAATGAAAACAGCCATTAAAGCTAATACGAGACTGAGCATCTTTCTTTTTAACAAAAATGCAGGTATGTCATCTACAAGCAAAAACTCACAAAGATGACTTCTGTTCGGGATGAGTGTGCTGACTCTTGTTGCCCAAGCTGCCCCGTGTCTTCACTCTCTCCGTGTGAGCTGCGTCTGAAAAGGCAGCGAGCAGCATGAGGTCAGCGCGACTGTGTCCGCTCGTGTCCGCTCGTGTCACATGGTTCTTTTCATCTCTCCATGCTGCCATTATGGCAGGTCATGGTGTGAAGGGCACCACAGTGGCAAGGCATGCTGGGATGCATGCACTGTGAGTCACTCTCCCACCGGTGCTCGCAGCCCTTGAGGGTTGATGGTACGTGTTGCTAGGGTACGCCGGCAGCTGCATAAGCTCTGCCTAGTAACCAACCTATGGAGTATTAGTTCTGGTCTGGCCCCCATAGGAAGTCATTTGGCACATGCATTTTAATTCTACATCTGTATTCAAATGGAGGACTATTGTTGGCCTAAATAGTCATGGTGAAAAGAAAGTACACCCTCTGCCATTTATAAGGTTTTACATAACCGGACATAATAATAAAAAGAAAAATGTTATCTAGTCCTTACTAGGTCTTAAAATTAGGTGAGATGAACCTGAGATGAACATGTCATATCACACCCCAGGACTCAGTAGCTTGTGGAATCAGTTTCATTAGAAATAACTTGAACTGTCTTCTGTATGACTTTATCGGTCTCTCACCTCGTTGTGCAGGACTTTTGGCCCACTCTTCGTTACGACATTCTTGCAGGCATTTGTTCCTGCACAGTTCTCCTAAGATTCTGCCACAGCATTTCAGTCCAGCTGAGGTCTGGACTCTGACTGGGCCACTGCAACACTTTGATTCTTTTCTTTTTCAGCCATTCGGTTGTAGATTTGCTTTTGTGCTTGGGATCATTGTCCTGTTGCATGACCCCAGGCCAAGCTTTAGCTGTCAGACAGATGACCTCACGTCTGACTCTAAAATTCAGAGGAGTTCATGGTCGACTCAGTGACTGCACAGTTGGTGCTGTAGCTGCAAAACAAGCTCAAATCATCACCCCTCCACCGCTATGCTTGACAGTTGGGATGAGGCGTTTGTTCTGATACGCTGTGTTTGGTTAGCTTCAAACATAGTGCTGTGCATTTTGGCTAAACATCTCCACTTTGGTCCTGTCTGTCCAAAGGACACTATTCCAGAAGTCTTGTGGTTTGCTCAGACGCAGGTTTGCGAAGCTAAGCCGTACTGCCATACTCTTTTTAGGTAGAAGAGGCTTTCTCCTGTCAACCCTTCCAAACAAACCATACTTGTCCCGTATTTTTTTAACCATACTAGCGTGAACTTAAATATTTAGCATGCTAACTGAGGCCTGTAGAGTAGCTCTTGGGTTTTTTGTAATTTCTCTGAGCATTGTACAGTCTGACCTTTGAGTGAAGTTGCTGGGATGTAGAATAACGGACTTCAAATTATTTTAGAAATGTCTTTGTAACCTTTCTCACACTGATGTGCAGCAACAGTTGCTTCCTTAAGAACAATGCTGATGTCTTTCCGCCTTGGCATGGTGTTAATACACACCTGAGTGCTCCAAACCAGCAAACTGACAAAACCTCTGCTTTTATTGACTTAGTCACCTTTGCTGATGATCAGTTAATCATGTGTATTTGAATAGCAGCACCTGCCTGCTATTTACCATCTTAATAAGCAGAAAGAGGTTACTTAGCGTCTGTGTTCTGGTTAATATTTTTTTGCTGAAATAACTAAATAAAAATTGATAGGATTTGATATGTCATGCTTTGTTGTGCATCTGAGGTTGTATTGACCTCATTTTAAGACTGGCTAAGGACCAGATTATTTCTGGTCCTGATAATACCCTGTAACAAATGTGAAGTGTGTTCATGTGAACATGTAATTTTTACCATTTCATTCCATCATTACCGTTCACATTTAAAATTGCTGACTTGAGACCTTAAAGAGGACCCATCCTTACTTCCTATATACACTTTCAATAGTGCATGCTCATATTAAACACGGCAAAGGTTTCAAATAATGAGGACTAAGTATGTAATCTGTATGAGCCAACAGCTCTAAATGCTCAGACATTTCTTTCTCCATTGGCTCCCTGGTGTCAAAGACAACAGGTATTCTTGATATGGTCTTTGCTTTGCTGTGAGTGCCTGAGTCGCATCCACCCCAGCTTAAATTTTTAGTTTACAAGGTACAAGAAAGTTAGAAAGTTAGTTTAAAGAGAGGGCAGTCTGAAAGAAACTAAAAACAATATGTATATATGTATATTGGTTTAGACTGAGCATGAACTGAAGGCTGCAACAAGAATAATATAAGATAAATAATGATTATTTTGAGCTGAGAATCATGCAATGTTACTTTAGTAGTGCCCAAGAATAGAAATGTGAAATGAGCATAATAGGTCCCCTTTAGATTAGATTAGATTAGATTAGATTAGATTAGATTAGATTAGATTAGATTAGATTAGATTAGATTAGATATTACAGCAACATGGAAACAGATTTTGAAAATATCCTGTGGATATATGCATTGGGGGATAAGGAGCTATAATTAATTAAACTATTAATTTAGTAAAATTTTGCATTGCCTCGCTGGTGGTTTGAAAACTCTTTGTGTTTTAGGAAACAATGCCACGGCACCGATGTTTGCTTCCTAACTGGATCTTATGAGTCACGAGAATTAAGATGTTGTGTAGGTACTCCTTTGCCATTCCCACGAGTCTCTGGATGATGCAGCTCTAAAATTTTGCCACATTTCTGCTGCTGTGGTGCTTCCATTAAAAATTCAGCCTCATCAGTCAAAACTAAGAAATTTCTGGTCTTCATCGTTAATCTTCCTCAGGATCATTTTCTACAACCATCCAAACCTCTGACTGACAGATGTCTGCCCTATGAATGGGAATATGATGTGTTTATTAGTAAAAACACAGTTTTCCATTTTTTTTTCAAATCAAAACAAACATAAATTTCATATTTCCATCATGTTTGCAAACTTCTTAATTCTTCACCTGCAATAGCACCGGACTGAAGAACTACTAATGTTTGAGGCTCCATGTTCTCAGCTCCTAAAATATGTATAACAGATGTGGATAGAAATGTGAGCAAAAGTGAGGAGAATTCAAATTTCAGTTTGACTCAAGCTTGGGGGATTTCAGCCCATCTGTGATGGACATGCTATGTGTGGATTTTCAAATGAAAACACCCAAGGATTATTGATGCTGAGCTTGTCACATCACTCACACTCCCGTATGAAGAAATATTTCGATCAAACAAGATCTCATGTCTCGTTCCTGCTCAGCTTTCCCAAGAATCACTGAAGTGACTCCCATGAGTGGTGTGGGAATGATGGGAAGGTGTCGCATTACACAGTGAGAGAAGCCTGTTTGAAGCACAGTGTCAGCACTGATTTGTTCGTAAGCTTGATGGTTTACTTTTAACTGATTGATTAGCATATCTGACCATCGAGGCTGCCAGTTTTTTGTTTCTGTTACCTTTCTGGTTTCATGAAGTTTTCTTGCCTCGTCTGGCAAAATAAGGCACTCTCACTACTTATGAATCCTGAAAACCTGCCAGCTTTTTGCCACTTGACTCCCACTATGTTCCCTCTCTTTTCCGAGCCCTGTCTTTATATCCACTTTGGCAAGACATGGCAATCTACAGCACAGCTATCAAAGCAGCCAAACACATCACGAAGGATTGTAGAGTCAAATGGAATTTAGGAAACATGGAGACTTAACAGTATAAAATGTATCTGTCCCATTACACTCAAGATTTGAGCCCAGACATCAAACCACATTATCAAGTTAAAGCTGCCCTTGGCCACTGGCCTGACCTTTATGGAGACAAAGCGATAATCTCTGGACACCAGTATGCGCTGAGTTCACACTGTGAATGAGGCTATGAGAAAGAATGGCGCATCCTCTACTACACTAGCCAGCTCATCAGGCATGCAGTCCCAGCTGGTGTGGTGGCAATATGAAACACATAAACCCTTCTGATATTAATGACTCTGTCGAGCTGAAAGCTTCTGATGCTATTCGGAGATAGGCGCTAAATGTCCCCGAGTACTGAGAACACAACATTATATGCATTCATATAAATATCCTCTCGTCTCTGCATAAGACTGGCTGTCCTTGAGTTCCCATGAAAATAATAAGAGGTGGGCCTCATGTAACTCAATACCCAGATATTGCCTGCAGTGGTGGCGCCGAGAGATGAAATGAAATCAGAACAAGGTGATGACAATGATGCCACTTGTGGTCGACTTGGAGACTTAAGATTCATTCCCCTTGTTTTTCAATCCCCACTCCAATCTCAACCAGACCTCTTTAGCCTCTTCTTGGCAGTCCTTGACATTATTTTGCTTGTAATAGTAATAATAATAATCAGAAACAGGGCTGCAAACTGCCTTAAATGAAGTAACCACAGCAGATGTTTTAACTTGAATGGAAATTAGAGGATTAGATGTGTTGCTTTTGAGTGGGGGGGGGTTTAGATGAGAAGATTAAGACTACTCTCATATATTAAAGTAAATTTGACATTAGTGCAGAGCGCTGACATTGGAAACGGGGAGAAGGAGCTCCTCTGGCTCTTTTCAGAGTTAATAACATTTTCCAATCAGCACCTCTAATACTTTGCAATTAACATATTACATCTCAGTGGTTTAAAAATTGAATCAGATACAAGTTACTGTTAGTGAGGGTGTGTGCCAAACTAATTTCAGGACCAGTTGCCAAACAACCGGCAGAAAAACTGGTTAAATGTGATCATTAGTGTCAGCTGGCTGCGGCTTCATATTTACAGTCCCTGCTCATTCCCAAATATGACTGTTTCATCAAAGTCATTGGCATCCCACAGATATGCACAGTGCATAAAGCACCTGGTTTAGGTTAATCATAGCTCACACTGGACAAGTAAAATCTGTCCAGCTTAACACTCCCTTTCATTTGGGCCCAAACGTGAAAAAAAAGTCTCTCATTTGGGCTCTGGAAAAAAGTAGGTACCGACGTGGGAGCCTAAATCTACAGTCCTGCGAAAGGGAGTGATTCTGTGCCACATACCCTGTTTTTGATTTATTTGCTCAAAGTCAGAGTGCTTAAACTGTTGCTGAACCAATGCAAAATTGTGGAAGAAGACATGGTCGGGCTTCCCCCTCCCAGCTAGGCCCCCTAATCAGTTCTTGAAACAGGCCAAGAGTCTGTCATCTCTGGGGGGTCCCAAATGTCCTTTAGCACCCAGATCTGTCACACACCTGCCACTGTCCTTTAAAAGGGGCTCGTACACTGGATCTGTGCCGATGAGACCAGTTATCAGCCCCTCCTGCAGCACTTCAATAACAGCGTCAGTGTCAGGTTCCCCTGCAGCAGCACACTACACATGGATGGGGGGGCAATCAAAGGCCACTCTTCAACATTAGGGAAGACTGGCCTGAATTTAACCCTCGCCTCTCAAGAGCCTGGAAACTCACAGTGAGCCAGTGTCCAATTTCTCTGCTAGTTTACCCTCTGAACTGTGAGGGCGGATGGAAGGGCAGCTTAGCCTCTCATGGAGACCTCCAGGGATGGGTAACACTGGACCCAAGAGGTCCCTGATTTTATTACATGCCTGTCAGGAGTTGGCCTTTGTTGTTTCCTGTTTAGGAATTCCCCTTAAATGGCCAGAAAACTGTGGAGCAAATTATTACTTATTTGAGAGAGAACACATTTATACAGATAACACGATGATTTTAAAGTGCTGTGTTTCCTCTAAAGTGGACTGAGAGGACTTGCTGCTCAGAGTCCAATGGCCCTGGACAGACTGCAGTGGAGAATTAGCTCAAATGAGGCCAGACTGGGTAGAATGTCAAGGAAATCATTGTCACCTCCCGTTGCCCAGAGTGTGGTGCCACAGCCGATCATCAGCCCTCCGCGCTGCCAACATGTCTTTTTGCCCACCAAGTACAACATTCTCCATTCCCGCGGTTCCCCATTGTTGGAAGATGACGTCATTCCAAGTCATCTTCATGTACCTGTTTTCTCAGCAAAATGAAAGATGAGAGGAGGAATTACCCTGTAATTATTTTGGGATGTTGTACTCATTATAAAATCTTCATGCCTGACATTTAAAGACTCAGGCCAGTGTTAAATTATCGGTGACAGGCATCAACAAAATGGTAAATCCAGGCTGGTTGTAGTATTTGAACTGGATTGTTGTGCCATTGGTGAGAACGAGACCTTTAAGCAGTACTGACAAATCCCACCTCTGGTTTGCCGCAGATGGCACAGCAATCCACCCAAGCAATGAATAAAATAGTAGGTGTTGAGCCCTAATATCCCATGTCTAGGACTATTCCCATTTTGAGGTGACAGCTGCAGCCAAGTCAAACAAACAAAGCTACACTTTCCGTGTGCCATACTGAAATAGCAGCTACTGAAAATGTCAAAGAAAGCATTCACTTCTGTGCTATAACAGGTTATTTCAGTGTTTTGGTGAAATTAATTTGATTATTTGTCAGTTACATTTATTCATTTAGAATTAATGTAAGTCAACCACCTTTGTTGTTCAGGTCACCAAATAATTTGAGATCAGTGCGAGCAGCTAATTGAAAAGAAACTGATCATTTCCCAGTGTTGTGTTCAATCAGATAATTCAGCTATTCTGCTCGAGCCCCTAATTTACTTGGTTTGGGTCTGCTGACCAAACCGCAGTCAGGCTCAGTTCATGTTATTCCTCCATGTCTCTGTGCTGAAAACACCACACAGCTTAACAATTGCAATAATATTTGCTTTAGCTGGCTAAACTTAACCACTTTATACAAAGATCACAGGTGGTGGGGTACATATTTATATTTTAGACAGAAATTGCTAGCTAATGGGCATATTTACAGTACTTTTCTAGTCTTATTGAGCTATCAAAGAGCTTTACCCACACACACTGATGTGGAGGGACATGCTGCCTGCAGGAGCTTGAAAACAACCCTGATCATCAAGTCTCTGTGCCGCCTGGGAATCGAACCCAGGTCACAAGAATGGGAATCTTGCATGACACCACTACACCAGCGGCACGGTCGGCTCCTGAGAGCTTGGTGGAGTAAGTGGGAATCAAACGCTGGTACATTTGGTAACTTCACACACATTCCTGTGAACTCCACAGCCTTGTTTCAAAGTGTGCGTGCACCATCGTGCAGCAAGTACATCGGGAGAGATATAATTCATAACTCATTTACAGCCTGTCTCATAAGATCAAGATGACTCAAAATTTATGACGAGCCATTATTCTTATTAGGCTTGTAAAAGAAGGCATTAGCCCACACCAGGCATTAGTAAAATTCACTTCTCCTAACAAGGGGCAGGCTGGGGTGAGAGAACACTTATACTCAATCCGAGCTCTACAAGGTGATGGCAGGATGCCCAATTTCTTAACTAGTGATGTTCTGAACTGATAAATATGACAAACTGTGGCTGTCTGGCTTATAAGTTTTGAAAGGTAAAAGGGAGTTCACGAATGCATATCGAAATTTCATCAAGAGAAGCATTCCTGCATGGAGATCTGATGTTTGTCTTAGACAAAATGAACAGCTGATTGCGTGCGAGCTAAAGCAAGCAATAACTCATCGTGCACGTCAAATTTAACTCAAGAATCTTCCATTCATAGCATAGTGATGCAAGACAAAATAAAATAAACAAACTGAGGGAGCCCTGTGGCTCGTGATTCTGCATGGCAGCTTTAGGAAATCCATCTGTCCCAGGACAGTCAAATCCCAGGAGCAGGACCCTGGAGGAGCGACGAGCACATGTCCCGGTTTCTTTGATTTTCTTTTTATATGACACGGTTCTCACATGACCAGATAACTTTGCAATGTCTGTCAGACAGCTGGGCCAAGCTCAGGCCATCTCAAGCAGAGAACAGACGGGAGGAGGTCAAGTCATAGAAAGAGGTTTGGAACCAATAGCTACTGTGTCCGTGTTTGTGGTTCCACATTAGAAATCTTGGAAGGAATTGTTCTCATGAAGTTGAGAGGCCGAGAAGCTGAGAAGACAGTCATTTGATTTAAACTTGAGATTAAGGAATGATGGCTATGAACCACAGACTTCATATCAAAGATGGATGTAGCCACCACAGCATTTAAATTCCCGTTTATGTAAAATTCTCATCTTTGTTTTTTTGGGGATAAAGAAAATATATTTGGATGTGAATGTGGGAAGGCTGCACCGGACAAAAAGGGCCTGTATCCAGAACAATTCAGCAGTATACAACTTTATGGATCTGCCACGTATCCACAATGTTTCCAGAGAGAATACGGGAAGATCTGATCTGTCACAGATGTTTAAATGGATATGACCTGGATATTTAACGGATGTTCATTCAGAGTTTGGATTTTTCAGGGTATAATCTTGTCCGCTTACAGAGAAATCTCCCAAATGCATCCGTATCCATCAAAGATCCGATGCGCATTCTTCGGGATATTGTCCGTATCTGTGACGGATACTGAGGTATCACTACGTTGGATAGTACCGTATTTTAGGGCTTTTATTCCAGTGATGGTTGGTCACAAAAAAGGTGCCGGTCCAAAAACCTCCTTGCGATTGCTTTGGTTGCTGGCAGATTGCCGCAGTCACACCACTTGCCCACTTGTCAGGGAATACACATTTTTCCCTCTCCACTGGTGGTGACCAGGGTGGGTCACTGACCAGTCTCTTGGCCTGCGTGACTGCAGCTTTGGCAATCAATTCCACAATTAATATTAAGTGACCAGTGGTTACCAGGTGGTCACCAACTAGGTGACCACCAACAATCTAGGCCCGTGATTTGGGCCTAACTGAGATGACACTTAGCACCTGTGTGGCCACACTCCTGTCACTTGAAATGGCCATGCCCCTAATAATACAATCTTTAAGCCCTAATGAAATTTAAATGAAAGAGTTATTTTGTCACACAGCCTCAGAGACCACAATCATTTTCATGTCAGGATGTAAACATGTTTATTTCTGCTGTAAAACTGGGCATTTGAACAAGGAAGTCCAGCTTACTTTTGGAGACTCAAGTGCCCATTTGCCGAACAGCAGTTTCTGCTTCTCATGAACTGAAGCAAACACAGCCAATTTTAAGCATTTCAGCATATTTTTAAACAGAATGACAAGGTTCACTCTCAGTGTACTACTCAGCTTTCTCTCCCTGTGATAAAGCAAAATTTGACTGATGGCTAATTGTTTTACATCTGCTACAAATTTAAGTCTGGCTTGTCCAACAGAAGTAATGGGTAAAAATGTAATCATGACCATTAGTAATAATGATCACAAAAATATCAGAACAGCAGCATCGGATGGGAAACAAAAGAATCTCCTTTCAAAGCTAGGTGGGATATTCAGGCAGGAACCATCAAAGGAAATATTAAAAACTGCATATTCCACGTGAATAAAAGCAATTAATTAGCATGTTTCCTGTAATACAGCGCTCTAACCTCCAGGCATTCATGATGGCATCAGCTTTCAAGTACATCAGTACCTCTCACAAGTGAATATTGCCACCTGGGGATGGGGAATATTCTTTCACCAGGTCCCCAGGGGTGCAAACACCATCAAGGAATATGAATTCCATCCCACTCATTCCACCATCACATCCACTGAGAGTCAAATTAACATCTGATGTTCTTCACTTCAGTTTGTTTGTGACATAAAAACGCCATAAAATCCTGAAGGGTCCGCTTTCAACCTAAAAGATGTAAATATTTTGCCCAGGAAAATGTAAAATTAAGGCAGAGTCGATGCTGTGTTGTGATGTGTTTTCCCACTGACAATTTCTTATGGTTTTGTGGTTACACATTAGTCCATCATCTCCAGCAGTCACCAGCTCTGGATCTCCTCATTGATCCCACACAAAACAAATGGCAATCTGTGACAGCAGGACACAATGCTTCATCCTGCCCAATCCATTAACCTCTATCACATGGCTCCTACTCTGAAGATGGAACACACTGTTGTCCCACTGATAGACAGAAAGATGGAGAAAAGGAAGTGAGGGGAGGGGCGGTGAAAAAGGTGCTCTGAGGGAAGAGAGCAGAGCATGTGTGCAGGAAAAAGTGAGAAATAAGAAATGAGCTGCTGCCATTACAAAAAAAGAAGCTCTCTTGCACCACTTGTCCTTGGTTACATTATGAAAGAAGAGAATAAGAAGACTGAGACGCTGATGACAGAAACTTATATCTCAGTTTGGATCCTTTTGTTAATTACAATCTTCCCAAAGGTCAAGAATGAGCCTTCACACTCAAATACACAAACAAGCTGATTTAACAGTGTTTACTGCAGCAATAGTGGATGCCTATTCATTATGAAAATAATGGTACTTACACACTCTAAAGGGACCCCTCTTTTGTCTTCAGAACCGCCTTTTGTGGCACAAATTCAACAAGGTGTTGGAAACATTCTCCAGAGATGTTGCCATGAGTTGCACAGAGTTGCAGCAGATTTGTTAACTGCACATATGTGTAGGAAATCTCTCATCCACCTCTTCCTTAAGGTGCTCTAGTGGGTTGACATCTGGTGACTGTGGAGGCCATTTGAGTTCAGTGAGCTCATTGTCAAGTTCAAGAAACCAGTTTGAGATTAACTGAGCTTTTCCAGCACTAACCTGCTGGAAGCAGCCATCAGAAGATGGTACACCGTGGTCATAAAGGGATGGACATGCTGAGTAACAACACTCAGACAGCCTGTGGCATTTAAACAAAGCTCAGTTAGTATTAAAGTGGTCGGAAAATATCCTATTATAACACCATATTATAACAGTGCTATTTGATACCAGTGCTATTTAATATTTGATAACAGTGCTATTTAATCCTGCTTTACCTACTGCACCAATCTTCTCTAACAAAGACTGTAATACCTTTCTGCATTTTCTGGTAGACAAGATCAGCGCTCTTAGGACAAATATTTCTCAGTCCAGTTGTTCGCTGACCGTTCCTGCCCCAGCCCTGTCTTTCTCTTTAGAAAGTTTCTCTCCGATCACCTCACCTGAGCTGCTAAAACTAGTTAAATCTATGAAAGTGTCTTCGTGTTCCCTGGATATTCTACCTGCATCCCTATTTAAAAATGTTTTTCCGCACATC
>JASGAU010375723.1:0-18389 GCA_030220045.1 Australoheros facetus | reverse complement strand
ATTCCATAACTTAGGGGCAACAATACTAAAAGCTCTATCTCCTCTGTGCTTCAATTTTGACCTCGGTACCTCTAGGAACAGCTGATCAGCTGATCTGAGGCAACGAGTTGGGCGATATGAATTTAGTAGCTCAGAAAGATAGGATGGAGCCAGCTCATGCAAACATTTAAATACAAGTAAAAGAATCTTAAACTGAATTCTAAAAAGTATTTGTCACACTTACATGTTTCAGATCATCCAACAAGTTTTAATATTAAAACTGAAGTAAATGCAAAATGCAGTTTTTAAATGATGAATCATTAAGGGGAAAAACTATCCAAGCCTACCTTACCTTATGTGGAAAATGTAATTGCCCCCTTTGTCATGAATTAACTGTGATTAACCACATTTTTAGAAAGCTGAGTCCAATTTCACTAGCCACGACCAAGTCTGATTACTGCGAGATCTTTCGAATCAAGAAATCACTTATATAGAACCTGCCTGACAAAGTGAAGTAGTCTAAAAGATCTCAAAAAGCAACACATCATGCCACAATGTAAAGAAACTCCAGAACAGATGAGAAACACAATCAGTGACATCTATCCATAAGAGTTCCAAGGCAAAAACCGCTGCTGGCCAAAAAGAACACAAATGCTTCTTATATTTGCCAAAAACATCTTGATGATCCCCAAGACTTTTGGGAAACTATTTTGTGAATTGATGAGACGAAAGTTGAACTTTCTGAAGGGTTAAGTCCCGTTACACCTGGCATAAAACTAACACAGCATTTCATAAAAAGAACATCAGACCATCACACCAAACATGGTGGTGGTACTGTGATGGTCTGGGGCTCCTTTGCTGCTTCAGGACCTGTATGACTTGCTGTAATAGATGGAGCAGTGAATTCTGCTCTCTGCCAGAAATATCCTGAATGAGAATGTCCAGTCATCAGTTTGTGCCTTGAAGCTCAACCGCACTTGAGTTTTGAAGCACGACAATGATCCGAAAAAAACACCAGCAAGTCCACCTCTGAATGTCTCAAAAACAAAATGAAGGTTTTGGTGGCCTTGTAAAAGTTGGGACTCAAATCTGATTGAGATGCTTTCGAATGACCATAAACAGGCCATGCTTAAAAACCCTCCGAAGTGTCTAAATTAAAACATTTTTGCAAAGAAGAGTGGGCCGAAATTCCTCCACAGTGATGTGAAAGGCTCATTGTCAGTTATCACAAACGCTTGATTGCAGATATCCTTTTCCCTAAATGAAATTATCCATTTACTCAGGTTAGCAGCACATGTTAAACTCTTTGGCGTGGCAAACAATTTTTTACATAAAGGGTTGTTTTTGATCACCGCCACTGAAGAGTTATCTCAATTCAGTGTGTAAGTGTAGATCTATCTTTTAGAACAGGGATCCTCAAATCCAGGCCTCGAGGTCCGGTGTCCTGAAGGTTTTAGATGTGTCGCTCCTTCAACACACCTGAGTCAAATATAGAAGTCATTAGCAGGACTCCGAAGAACTTGACTGCATACTGAGGAGGTAATTCAGCCATGTGATTCAGGTGAGTTGGATCAGGGACATATCCAAAACCTGCAGGACACCGGACCTCGTGGCCTGGATTTGAGGATCCCTGTTTTAGAATCTTAAGTTTCATGCCAGAGGTAAACTCAAGTTAATATCTTTTTATTTTTGCACAGATGAAAAGGAGAGGTTTGACCCTTCCCATTTTCAGGAAAGCATTGTACAAGGTCTGAACCAAACTGGCACTGATTTGGAAGCTGTTGCAAAGTTCCTTGATGCCTCTGGTGCAAAGCTTGACTACCGACGCTACGCCGAGACTTTGTTCGACATTTTGGTGGCTGGTGGAATGCTCGGTGAGTGGCAGGATTCCTATTTGCTTTACTTTTACAAAAAAATTTAAAATATATATAAGATAGTAATAAAATGTGTTTCTTATTTGAACACTCTGGATCTTCAGGTTAGCTGTACAAGTGTGAATAAGTGTGTCCCTGTATTCTTGTATTGACTTTAATGCAAGGGTCACCACAGGTGAAACAAAAAGCTCCTCACAGGTGGCATAAGACAAAAGATATGTTTATTTTCAGCCCCTGGAGGTACTCTGTCAGATGACATGACCTGTACAGAGTTCTGTCTGTTCAAAGCACAAGAAGACATGGAGACCATGCAGGCATATGCACAGGTGAATACCATTTTATTTTTGCTTAGTTCACATTGTAATCCCAGGAAATTCAACCATTTTTCAGTTTTTATGGATAATAAAGCTTTTTTTTTTTTTCCCTTTAGGTCTTTAACAAGCTTATTAGGCGTTACAAATACTTGGAGAAGGGATTTGAAGAGGAGATCAAAAAGGTTTGTTTTTGTTAAAGGCATCTATTCAGGATCATGCACTGCCTGACCCGATCAGGACTGAAATCATGACTATTTTGTTTCTGTTAAAAAACAAAAAACTAATTTGTCTCTGTTGTAGTTCAGCCTACAGCGTTGTGTTCACATGTTTACTGTTTTACAGCTGCTGCTGTTTCTCAAGGGCTTCACAGAGTCTGAGCGCAACAAGCTGGCCATGCTAACAGGAATTTTGCTGGCCAATGGCAATCTCTCTGCAGCCATTCTCAGCAGCCTCTTCAATGAGAATTTGGTCAAAGAAGGTACTTAGTTTTAATCCCTCGTTTGTGTGCAAAATTGTGTTCACGGTTTATCTCCCTGATCCACCATTTATCAGACATTGTAAGAACCTATACACACACACAATACACTGTTTGCTTTATTGGGCCAGCCTGAATGCTTTGCAGTTATTAAGTTAGAAGTAGTAGAGGCATAGGCAGTCATGCAAATGAATGTTGACGGTATGTAGACTTTTATTTTAGCCAGAGACTGTGAAAAAGCCTTTGATGCCTGCAGTTGTCTGTTTTCAGTTGCTGAGATTAATCAAGTAAATAAAATGGTGCAGAAATCTCACACTTTACTCATTCAGCAGGGTTGAAAGGACATTGTGGAACTGAATTATTAAACTTTCAATATTAAACATTGTCATTACACTGTTATCCTTCCATTTGTAGTAATTATGTAAGTGAGTCTTACGGTAGTCATTTATTTGCCATCATTCACATCGGAATCTGTAGCTTTTCTTCTTTTTTTTGGACGAAAGTAAGTGATATCCTTTGCAATTTCAAGGATATGAGCATTTTGAAATAATTGAGTATGCAACGTAAACATTTGGGGAAATCTCCATTTAAAACCATTGTACTGATTTGCACAACTTGACTCAAAAGACAGACTGGCTTGTGGCTGTGCAATCTGGGAACCCATTGGCTAGTCTGACTAAAGGCCTTTACACACTGAGCACATTATGAAAAAAACAACACAAAATTCCAAATTTTTCGGATGCGAACTTGTTGTGTAACGTACATACACACTAAACGTGTTACGTTGAAGTCGACATCAAGCGATGATGAGCTGGTCCTGATATTTCTAAACAAGAAAAGGAAGAAATGAAGACTCTGGATTCATCCAATTCTCACAAGAAGGCAGCAGCAGGGAGAATTTTGTGGTTTGACGCAGGAGTTAACGCTCGACTTCTTTCGCGCATATTTCAGTATGTCAGTGGGGCAGGTTGAGCGCTTGTTGGCAGATTTGGGACCACATAGGAGGAGGCAGAGAAATAATTTCATAGAGCTGACTGACCCAGAGCAGTGCATAACTGTGTGTCTAGGGTAAAATGGTATTATTTTACTGTTTCCATATCATTGTATACCTGTACGCATTTTGAGCCATGAGCACACTTGTGACCAAATGCATTTGTCTGATTGGTCAGGTCTGTTCATTCGCATGCGAACATCGGAAAAATTGTACTTGATCCAGAAAAATAAATGCTGCAAATTCATCCTGTGAAATTATGCAGTTGATGTGAACGGCCCCATTAAGAATCGGTGAGTCAGAAAATATTTTTTAACGCATGAAACATTTTACGCGTCCAGTGTGTAAAGGCCTTTAACCTCTGTGAGCAATGGTCAATTTTTTGCGGGCCTCTGGTGTGGTCAGCAGCTGCTTCAAGCTGTTTGATTTTTTTTTTTAACTGTATATTTTTACAAATATAGTTTAACTATAAACCGCTATTAAAAAGCTAGATCGTCACCAGATTAGAGCAGGTGGTTTTGGGATCGCATGTTGGCAAATGTAGAACCTCTTGTTGTCCACACAGAACGTTTACTCGTGTAGAACCAAAGCTAATGTAATTGGTCAATACAGTGGACTTAAAGTAGAAAACAAGCAGGCTACAAATGGAAATCTGAACCAAGTCTTGTCCCTCTGCCATAGAGGTTGCATATTTGTACATGCAGATATGTTTTATTTAGATTAGCACCTGCGTAACCAGCCTGCTCTCAGAGAACCTGAGCTTAATACAGTACTATTTAGATTAGATTAGACTCATTGTCATTGTGCGCACAAGGCACACAACTGATGATTGTTCCAGATCACTCATCCAGAGACGAGCATCTGCGGTCATGCAGCCAGAGACCGGCGCTACCGTTAGGCAATGTGGTTTAAGTGTCTTGCCCAAGGACACAATGCAGCGCAGGGACAGGGGCTCGAACCTGCAACCTTCCGGCTGCAAGGCGAGCGCCTACCCACTGCCACGAATCTATGGTTAGAATGTGACTTGTAATCAAAAGCACTGAGTGGTCAATAAGACTAGAAAATGCAACTACATTTTCTGGCATCGCAGCACAAAAACAGCACACATTTTACACCTGCATGACAGAAAATGATTACTTACTGGTTTGCATGCACAACCTCCCACACCCTCAAGAGAAAGGGGAAGGAAAAAACAAAAGCTTCAGCATTATGGAAAGTTAAAATTAATCATTTTCTTTGTGCAAATAAGTGCTCTAATTACGTGCTCGTATTATTAAGGTATAATGTAGGAAAAGGTGCAGATGGTACTGCGAAGTTTTGCTTTGCCTTGAGTGGGTGTTGTCAGGCAGTTGTCTTTTTTTTGTACCAGAAGAAGAGATTAATCGCAAACACTACAGCTGATGAACATCATCAATGAACCCATCGGCATCCAGTGCTCCAGCCTTTGAAAATGTATAATAAATGATAATTTCACATTTTCGATCTTTATAGATATATTTTTTTGGATGCAGATGCTTATCTAATTTCCCTGTTGGTCCAAACTTAAAATATTTTGTGGCATCTTTCCAGTTAAGAGCCTTGGTGTTGTGTTTGCTAGTGGATTACTCAGACCTATCTTTATCCTGGCAGGTCTGTCAGTGACAGCTGACTCACATTTTTGTGCATTTGTTCAGGTGTTTCGGCTTGCTTTGCTGTAAAACTCTTCAAATCCTGGCTTTCTGAAAAGGACATTAACTCAGTTGCTGCCAGTCTTCGAAAGGTTGGCATGGACAACAGGCTTATGGTAAGAACATCATCTCAACTACAACTTGTCTACAAAGCTTAGGTGAAGCAGTGTTTCTCAGTGCCGCTCAGCATGCAGTCAGCAACACTGTCTGCATATTTTAAATAGGATTGTTTAATTAATACTCTGCATAAATTGAATAGTTTCAAACTATTGTGGCTTTCACAGAAAAGGCTTCTTAATTGCTGATGAAGCCTTGTTTGGATGAATAGGGTCTGCTTCAATATTTGATTATGTAAAATTTCAGGAGCTTTTCCCAGCCAACAAGCGTACTTGCGAGCACTTCTCGAAGTACTTCACAGATGCCGGGCTCAAGGAGATTTCAGACTTTGCCAGAAACCAGCAGTCCATAGGTGCTCGCAAAGAGCTGCATAAAGAGCTTCAGGATCAGATGTCACGTGGAGACCCCCTGAAAGATGTAGGTTCTGTTGGTTTTTCTTCATCTTATACACCAACTCCCTTTTTGCAGCATACCGCTGTGTAGTAGCACTTAAGATTGCTGTCTTCTTAACCTGTCCACCCTTCTGTCTTGAGGAATGGTGGGGAAACGGATGCAGCAGATCAATGGCAAATTCCCGAAATCCACTCAACCTGAAAATGTTTTCTGTTCCCGCAAACCTTTGTATCCTGTCAGGGTTCACATAGGTAATGCTGGCTTTGGGGTGTCTGCCTTGTCAATAATGTGTGTTCCATCTCTTGGCTTGGCTCTTACAGATCATTGCTTACATCCGAGAGGAAATCAAGAAGAACAACATCTCTGAGCAGACGATGATTGGACTAATTTGGTCCAGTGTAATGAGCTTAGTGGAATGGAACAAGAAGGAGGAGCTAGTCACAGAACAAGCCATCAAACACTTAAAGGTGACACCTATGTTATGTGGTTCTGCTGTTCCTTTTTTTTTCCCACTTTCTTTTCCCCCTATGGCAGTTATGACAAGAAATGGGGGACACGAGAGATCTAAAGAAACTTTCAGATGTCACTCTTAAATTGTGCCTCAGAGATGTTACAAAATTCAAGCTGCTGTAGGCTTTGAACTTAGCAGAGAAGATAATTGATTTAGTAAGCCAAAGCCATTCCACCAGCAAAGTGGAATTAATGTAAGAAATCAGAAGGATCTCTCCCTCCCACTCCTTGTGTAAAACTTCGCAATTTCTGAACTGGTAAAACTCTTACTCCAATTTTTCCCTGGTTTACATTCTCAGCAATACAGCCCACTGTTAAAGGCGTTTACCTCCCAGGGCCTTTCTGAGCTCACTCTCCTGCTAAAGATCCAGGAGTACTGTTATGACAACATCCACTTCATGAAGGCCTTCCAGAAAATTGTTGTACTGCTCTACAAAGGTGAGTTAATTATGCCCATAAGGCTCCTGTTTTTCACCTTCACATTTTTGGGGAGAAAGAAGTTTACTTTATGGCAGGAAGCTATGTAGGCATGTGTGAATGATGCCAGATGGCCAGAGATTATAGCCAAACGTTTGTCTTGATTGATGTCATCAACCTGCCAGGTGACATTTGTTTTTCCAGCACCTGCGGACGCATCTGTGCTGTTGGCATCATGTTGACTAGATTTCTTTTTTCTTTCTCTGTTTTATGTTCTTGTTTTTCTACACATATATATATATATATATATATATATATATATTTTTTAAGCTGATGTCTTGAGTGAGGAGGCAATTCTGAAGTGGTACAATGAAGCCCACCTTGCTAAGGGAAAAAGCGTTTTCCTTGAACAGATGAAAAAGTTTGTTGAATGGCTCAAGAATGCAGAGGAAGGTACGCACCTCACTCTCCTCACTTTCATTTCTGTCTCCCACAGATGGTAGTTTGCCAGATACATGCCATATGCTTATGGTTTCTCATTTGTGCTGATAAACAAATGGATGCAACTCATTTATATTTATATATAATATATATTCAGAGCGTCTTCCTGTCCACTCCTTTTAAGTTGAAGCTGGATTGGAAGTGATGCTTAGTGTGTATCACTGTTTTTAGTGACAGATGTTTTCTCTTTTTTCAGAGTCTGAGTCAGAGGAGGAGGATGCAGACTGAAGACCTCTTCCTATAAAAACCATCTAAATTTGTATTTTTTAAATCAGATGCAGTACAAGGATTTGTTACAGAAGCCTGTTCTGTTTTTTCTTTTTCTATTCTCTACCTCTTCATATCCAGTTCAACTGTAATGGAAGGGCTTTAATATATATTTTTTTTGACATGCTTTCTGTCTAAATTGATAATTGTACTCTTCTTTATACTCCTTCAGGAGCCAGTCAGAGTGCCACATTTAGCTAATAGATTGAAACTTCTTTCATGTAACAAAGCAGAGCGGTTTTGGAAAGATAATTCCCTTTAAAAAATTAGGCCATGTGAAGGCATATTTCACAGTTTTTGTGTTTAGTCACGGAACTCTTATTTGCCAGAGGTCCATTTGTGTATCGACAATATGCTGGTCCTCTGAAATGAACTGTTTTTTGTAGCCTCATTACATCTCTTGATTTACATCTCAGTTTTGTGACAACTTTGAATTTATTGCCACTTTTTTTAGATTCTTTCTCCATTATTGGTAATGGAGCTGTGCCATTATGAACAGGAAGTGAACTTTAATTTTTTCCATACATCTTGTGTAACAACCATGCTAGCTTTGTTGGGGTTTTTTCCTCCTCTTATCACACATTTCAAAATAAATGAAAAGTAATGGTTTTCATTATTGCTGTATCTTCATATCGTGTGAAGACAAAAGATGAGCAGGTAGTATAAAATTTCCTTCATGTGCAAAGATTATAACGTGGAAAAGTTCCACTGTAAAAATTCAACTGTTGTCGCAGATCCCTCTAAATGTTTTACTGTTTGATCTCGGTTGGCCTTATCTAATCATGCAATCAAGAAAGGTTGCCTGCCATGCGTGACCTAAGGTGCAAACAAAGATCTCACTTCACTCCTATTCCACTTTAAATGGTAATTATGGTTCAGTCAAGCATGCAAAAATGAAAGTGAGATGGTGATTCAAGATGTTATGAAAACGGAGGTCCACATTCATTATAAAAGTCATTTCACAAAGTCTAAAAAACAGACCACTTATTTTAATGTTATGTCAAGAACAAAAGGAATCAGGATTTTGATTGTATTTTTAACCTGCTTCCTGGCTGGTGATGTGACAGTGTTTGCGTTTGATATTATTTATTTATTTTTTTTGGCCCTGTAGACCTGTATGTCTTGGAAACAGGACCATTGTATCTTACAGTGGAAAGGATCCATTATTTCATGCGAAGATTAAAATTTGAGCTTGAGTTATCACACTGACCTGAATGCAGCTGAGCAGTTAGTATGCAAATTATGAGAAAGTTTAATGAGTCGTTATACCTGGTATCAATTTCCCACATTTGCTGTCACAAAGATATTTTTGAATAGGATGACTGGTAATATATACTATTTTATTCAGCTGTAGGTATTACAGAGAAATACAGTGTATACTGTAAGTGCAGCAGAGCACCGTATTATCAGCTGATAATCAGTTTCCCTCTATACCAACAGATGGCAGTAAATCCTTAAGAGATGCTCCCTCCCCCCCATTAAAGCGTTCCAGAGTTTTAGAGTGAAGCTCAAATAGAAGTGCCATTTTGAAGAAACCAGACTAGAAGGTATTAGACACAGACACAACTACAAAGTATCCGACACAAGTATTTTCTCTGCCTCTCTGTCCCAGGAGGATTTGTTTGCCTTTTGGTTTTATTTAGTCACTCTAAAGAACATGAAACAGTTTGGGAGAGTGACACGCTGGGGGGGTGAGAGAGACACGACTGCTTTTGAGATTTGCATGAGAGCATTTGCACATCTGCATGTGTGCAGCACTGAATGGCAATGATGCCTCCCAACTCCACCTCTAACTGCAATAGCGGCTTGGTGGGACTGTTATCTGCTTGTTACCAGTGTCGCCTGTCTTCACTTGGCTTTATTTATTTATTTATTCTTTTTTATATATATATACATATAGTAATTTATTTATTCACACCACACACAGTGGTTCCTCCCCACATGTCATTTAGTATGTGCACTGAGCATTACTGCATGTTGAAAATGCTGTGGTATAATGAGCTGTGCGCACCGTGCCCTGACACATCTGTTTGTTTTGCTTATCTGCCGTTTTCAGCCATTACACATGCTGCTGAATATACAGTAGGTATTCAAATGCTTACCTTTTTCACAGGTGTGTCTCACAGCATGTCAAGGTGCAAAGATTGGTGCTGAACATATTGTTTGAGACAGACTTAAACGTTTCCTCTCGGTGACAGCGAGGCGAGAGGTGTTTGCATTCCTTTGGTGACTTTACATATGAAGCATTTACACAATTTTTTTTTTTTCTGTCCAAAAAAAAATAAAATAAAATCCTGAGAAACAGTCTCAGTTGGACTTCCTGCTTGAACCGAACAGAGCTACACAATGTGCCAGGGAATGCCAGGGGAGTTATGGAGAGCAATTATTCCGGATTTCACACTGCGGCTTTGGTCAGTAAACATGACTCAGACTGCAATGCAGAACTCATGTGAATAATGCTCTCAGAAAACTGAGGGCAACAGGGTAACCATTCTTTTGAATGAGGAGAGACAGACTTGAGATAATTACTCAGTTTTCATCGAAAAAAACACAACCCCCCCTTTTTCATTTGTGTGTCTGTGTCCTGCTGCTTTTGTGTTTATGGAAGTCCATTTTAATGCCACGCTCAGCGCCCAGGTGAAATATGGAAAAGAGGATCAACATGTTGACTCTAAATGCTGCTAGTGTGCCCTCACATCAACTTTTGCTGTACATCTTAAAGCACTGCAGCCCTTCTGCCTGGTTGTAGTCATAGACAACTGAGCACCTCTGTGTCAGGAAACAGCTGCTAAGCTCTTAAAACCAAGAGAGCTGAAGAGTTTTTGGGTTATAGGGTGGCAGACGCTTTTGTCATCTTGGCACTGTTGGTCCCTGTCTTAGCGAGGTAATGCTGCCATCCTCACCAGCTTTGTTTCATGGAGGCAGACTGCACATAGCTGCCTTTTTAATGTCTTGGGCTGACACTTTTATTCTCAAGATTATTCATCATGTATAATGCTCCCATTTTAGAGGCAGCTAATTAAAGATGACAACTATGTTGGTTTGAACCTTTCAAACCGTGGTTGCTGCTTAACTAAGAATAATGCAGTCTTTGGGCTTGGTTTTAAAGGCTGCAATTAAACTAAGGTATACTAGCTTTAAGACCGCAAGTAATGGCCAAGTTACATTCAATCATTATTTATACGGGTTGATGATTTTTAGTTGATCGGCTGAACATTAAACGGTCAAATGTAACTCTGACATTATTGTAGAGTGAGTTGGAATCACTCCATTTTTGTCCTTTGTCAAAAATGTATTGTTGGAAAAGGAAGTTAGACTGATATCCATAAAGGTTTTTTCTTCATATCTATGCATATATGATTTGTCTCGTACAAGATAAATGCATCATTAAGTCATTTATCTTTTTATATTTTTCTGTGCTCACCCTTTTTTTCCCCCCCTATACNCCCCCAGCCTCATTATCATTTTCACTTCCATGGTCACCTCTTCACTCCACTTCAGTACATAAAAATCTACCTCAAACTCAATGGCAGCATTCAATTCTCAATCATCGTGAGTGGGAGGTCTTTTGTGCACAAACAATGAATAGTCAGCTCACAATCAACCAAGAAGCATTTAGTAGATACTATAAAGGGTATATAGTGCAAAAAAAAAAAGTCTTAGGTGATAGTTTTATAAAATCGCGAGAGACAGCTGAACACCATGTGCGATCACCAGGGTCAGAACTACAGCACAGAGAAAGGAGTCATAATTGAAACAGTGAAACGTGCAAGTTGTGCACACAGGGTTCAGTGATTTAGTGGTCACCGCAGCCTCAAATGAGAGTATCTTCATTCCCCAAAAGCCTCTCTGCCAGCTTGTGGGAAAAACATGGAGTGTGTGTAATGGCCTGGCTGTGAGAGTCCGGGGATTTAGCAGCTAGACTTAAGTCAACACTGAGGCTCATCACAAACATCATTACTTTCTCTTGGCTTGTCCTTTTCCCTCTTCACTGGCCTTGGTCTGATAGCTGTGTACAAACGACTGGAAGCAAAGGGATGGATGGCCTAGTTTGATAAAGAGTGATTGACTCAAGGGTTGCCATTTACTGAGTAAGTGCTGGTCTGTGGCTCCATATCCAGAGAATAAAGCTTTTGTGGCATCTCGTAGAGCAAACATTATTAACCATGTGTGGCTCACACTGCTTATTCAAGCATTTCTGCTGATTATTCCTACATCTAACCATTGTCATCATAGTTTATTATGCCACTGCTGGAGCTGCAGTAACTGAATTTGGTTGGAGCTTTGCACGGAGTAAGAGGGAAGGGGTCGACATTTTTGACAGAATTCTCATGGGAGCACCAAAGCTACATCACAACACTTTGGCTGTGACAAACCACACTGATAACTTGCAAATGGAATGAAAGTTTGCATCTCCAGAATGTTTTTAACGAGTCTCCCTGGAGTGTAGCATAATGACTGTGACTCCAGAATGTAGAGAGAGTGCATATGTTCGGTCTGCATGCAGCTTTTTGCTTTCTTTCGCCCGTTTATGCACCAGTGGCTCGAGGGACTCGGGCTGACTGTAGAACAACATAAAAAAACTCTACAGAACTGTTTGATTTGTAAGGAATGGCAGAGTTGGGATGAGGAATCCATTTAATGTTAAATGATTTTTTTTTCAGCAGTTACATAGCAAATATTCAACAAAACCCACACAAACATTAAGAATGTTTTTGTTTTTTTAACAGATGAGGTAAAAAAAAAAGTTTTTGTTTTTTTTCCAAGTGCATTTTTAAGGTTCTCGGTCTTTTGTCCTTGAGGTGTGTAGTAAGGATGAGAGCTATTAATTATAAATTCTTTACTTTTTGATATTTCAAGGTACATTTTGCTCCAATAATGGCATTTTGCATATTTTCCTGTCTTTATACTTTTCCTTTATTTTATATCCTTAAAAACTTTTAAACAGAGAAACTGCAAAGGTGGTGTAAATCAGTGGTTTTCAATCAGGTTACCCCAAGAGATATTTCTGTGGTTGACAAAAAAAAACAAACAAACAAAACACTAAAGACTGCACTGAGTTATGAATGGCTTTGGGAAAAAACCAAGAGGTCTAAACAGTAAATAGTTGTATATAGTTACTTAATACTACTTATTACTTAATACTAAAATATCAAACTTAATATTGGATAAATTACGATATATGTACAATATAACTGATTATTTGTAATAATTAAAGCAGTGAAAAATCTTTTGTTAGCTTAGTTATAATAGATGTATGGCTGAGTGACTCATAGATTTTGCCTCTAGTCAAAGTACAAGCAGACTACAAACTAAAACCAAAAGAGTCTCAAAATTCCCATCGTATGCCTACAGACACATCTGTTTATGGAAATTAACAGATCTGAATGTTTGATAACATTTTGTACTAGATCTCTCTAGATTGTGGCATGACGTGTTGAGTTTTCAGATTATTTTACTTCACTTTTTCAGGTTTTATTTAAGGGCTTTCTGGATTCAGCAGGTTGGCAGTAACCAGGCCTGGGTGTGGTTATTGATTTGAGCTCAGCTTTCAAAAAAATGTGTTTTAATCACAGTCACGTAGGACTAGGTAGGCTCAGATAATAATAAAATAAATCACCATTTAAAAACTGCATTTTACATTTACTTGGGTTATCTTTGACCAATATTAAATTTTGTCTGATGATCTGAAACATTTAAGTGTGACAAATCTGCAAAGTAATAAGAACTCAAGAAGACGGCAAATAGGTTTCAAGGCGTTGTCTTTTTAAAAAATATATAATTATTACTTTCATATTGTTCATATTCTACTCATTCTTTTTCATACTCAAAACAAAACAAACAAGCAATGTATAGACTGTGTTCATTAGAGACCCTGCTGAGGTGCTGAGAGGTAGATTTGGTTTATTTTGGACAGAGCAAGGCTTATATTACCCCCAGACCATAAATAGCAGACACATCCAAATGAAACACAATACAGGTGTACTGTTTAGCACTTTGACAGTGTTTTTAGGAAAAATCACAGAGGGTTCGAAGATGGAAGGAAGTAAATTGCTTGTCTTTCTTGCTCTTTCAAGCTGTGGTGACAATCAAAAACAACAGGAAGCTGAGCAACATTGCGAGAGAAAGAGGTGATTATACTGAAACTGGAAGAACATCTTCCTTCTCTAAAGAAAGATTCTCTTGAAATTCTTAGTCACTATTTCTACTCAGTAACTCAAGAAACAGATTTTTTTCTGATAGGTTTGCTTTTATTGAGATATTCATCACAATTAAATATGGAATACTCCGATAATACTGATATCTTAGTTTCAGTAGTAACTCTCCTTAAGAAAAGGCATGGTGAAGAAAACATGTCCAAACCACAGCAACAACAAAAAAAAATGCTTGGAGGCAGAGTGCTGTACCAAATTGATTTATGAAACAACTCACAAGCATCCTGTATAGAAAATAATTTTATTTCATCCCTTTGCTAAAAACAAGGCATTACGACTTGTCTCTATGTTATGCTGCACAGAATAGAGAGAATGAGGGCATTTTGTCTGTGTCACTGATGAGATAAAAGAGGTGATAGCCATCATGCCTTATTGATTCCCTCTTTTAAAAGCAGGAGATGAAGAAGCATGAACCAGGCAGAAGAAGATTGTGAGAGTGAAGCCAGACTGTGGACTAAAGCCAAGCAGAAATCTCAGTGCCAGAAACTGCAGTTCCTGTAACGGACACTTGAGGTGAGCCAGTCTGCATTGACTGGCATGTTAAAATGCCCAACTAAACCTCATGGGAAAAAAAAAAGAATCTCAAAAGGATTGTAAAAGGATTTATTCTTCCACTGCATTTATTGATAGCTGTGTCAGCACAAGGAGGTGTAGCAAATTACTGTCTGGTTGGCCTTACCTTTGATAGTTTGAGTCACTGAAGTGGACCTCTGGACCTTTGGCTTTGGTACATGTCCAAGACATTTGTGTTTTGGTGAGTGAAATTCTAGCATTTTTAGTCTCTTTCAGTTTTGTACCCATAAACTTTTTCAGTGCTGCTTGCTAACTAAGCTTCCTAGCCTTAGCTTGTAACTTGGCAATAAACCCTCTTGTCCACTACCCACAGCTTGAGGCCATATGTGATGGCAGGGATGTAGATCAAACAGTATCCATTAAGGCCAGGTCCTCCCAGCAACAATCAGGACATGTGTCTTGACCTGAAGGTGCACAGAAACAACCCTCTTATCCCCAACAAAAAACCCTAAAATACAGGAAAAAACTACATCCACCCCTGCTCGGCATCTCTTGCCACAGGCGACTCTTGAATTGAATAAATTCCAGCCCTTCCCCAGGAGAATGGTTCCAGAACCCCTGCTGTGTATTGAAGTGAGCCCAACTGTATCTAACTGATCTCTCTGAACTTCTTGCACAAGCTGGGGCTCCTTCCCCATTAGAGAGCTGACATTTCATGTCCTTAAAGCCAGTTTAAACAGCCAGAAATTGGACCACCAAGGCCTCCACCATTGACCGTTACGGCTCTTCGTGGGTGGTGTGTTCACAGGAGGAAAGACCCATGTGGTTTGTTCAAGATGAACCTGGTTGAACCCCATGGGTTAAGGCCAGGCCATTAGGTGGTCTCAAATGAGCCTCTTCCCCAGAGCTGGCTCTAGTCTGGGGACTCGGTATCCCTGGGCCAGGTGATGGTTCTGGACTCCTTCCTGTCATCATCACACAGTAACAGTTTGCCTTGGGAGCCCCTACAAGGGACTAAATGCCCCTCGATAACATAGCTCCTGGGATTACCCAGGCAGGCAAACTCCACCACAATAAGGTGGTGATTCATGGAGGAATATATGCTAAAACACAGTGTTGTAATATATTTTAGGAAATCAGTTTTAGTGCATTGTACATAATTTTAGCAACACTAGTGAATACAAATATGAAAATGTCCCAACTTTGATTTCATCACAGAGTCATGACTGCACTAATCTGGTAACTCGGTTACTCAGTCTGCTGAATTAGCCTCCTGGGGAAACAGCCAGTTTTTCAGAGCTTCTGGTGTATCCAGCAGGCCACGATTTCCATTTCCATCTTTCTATCATTGTTTAAAAATTCAGATACATTTCTTTAAAAATCTGATGAAAAGTGACATCATTGTTCAGCCAATAGCTGACAGATGCATTTTTCTTTTTGGCCCTCTTTTGCTCGTTATCGGTCTGTTTTTCCTGACTATTTACCTACATTTAATCTACTCAAATGTGATTGATCAATAGCACTTGGGACTACAAACAGAAATCAGAAAGCAAAGGGTAGGCAAATATTGTCCCTTGCCTACAAAGTATGCATATTCATATGTAGAATATGTCTGTACAGATTGTGTTTGCATATGCTGTGCTGCTGTTTGATGCCTGCAAGCTTGTGTGAGGTATTTGCACCATAACTCAATTAAAAATAATGGTACTGTAGCACGTTTGCACAGGCTGTTTTCCACAGTATACTCTGCACACCACTGGGCAAACAGGTCAGAATTGTTCCAATTAAGCATGTTTATTATGTCTAATTAGACATGCTTTGATGATAATTAATCATGGGGAATACAGCAGTGAAACTGGAACAATGTTAGTTATCTTTTATTGCTGCTTCTAATTCTACAGAGCCACTGAAGAATAAACAGGCTTTAAAGCGTAGGTCTTGATGTTGTAATGCATTTTATAGCTTTGTTCTTATCCCAACGCCGTCCAAGTCAAAGTTGATATGCGCAGGATATGTACTGCATTCGTAAGCGAGAACTTTAATTTGTACTGATTGCTCCTCAACCCCTGGTAGCGTAGGGTTGTTCTGAAAGAGGAAATGGAACAATGCAAGGTCTTCATTGTTAGTGGCCCTCAAATATCAAAGCAGTACTTAAAACATTATTCATTAAGGCGCTTTTTGTTAAATACACAGAAAGCACTAAAGTACATTTCATTAAGGTGCAATGAGTGTTTTTATTTTTCAAGGATTTTTTTTTTTTTTTACTGAAAGCTACTTTTCACCACTGTACACAACAGATATGTCTAGAGGGTTATGACTCAAAAACAAGGAATTAGCTCTTAATTTCAAATCCAGCATTTATAAATGTTGATTTTCTCAGTCATTCATTGTATTTTTTTTGCAAGCTCTCTAGAACAGATGTCATTCTGCACAAGTTTTAGTGAAAATATGCTGAGAATATGCCTTGTGGGATTCAACAGTGGCTCACATTTGTTATCACACTCTCTCATGTAGATGTGCACCTTTAAAACTTTCAGCATGACAGAGATGAATCACGTCTCAATAGCCGAGGTCCCAGTTGTGACTTATTTCTACCAGCTTTAAACTAAAACAGATTCCAGAGAGCTCTTCTGTGACTAGGCCACAAATATGGAATCATAAATTACTAGTAAAAGATTAACTTCCCCTAACAAACTACTGTAGTTTAAGGGAAGATCATTATTCCTCTATTTTTTTTGTGGCATTATACAGCAAGTACTTACAAGATTATGAATATGATATAAACATGACCATAAAATTCTATTCAAGCTTCAACAATGTATACACTGCTGAAAGATGTGTATTTGGTTAATGGTGAACTTACATAATGATAATGCAGAGGAATGATTGTAATATCCCAGATTGGAAGTGGCAGGCTGTATTCAATTCAATTCAGTTTTATTTATATAGCACCAAATCACAACAGTCACCTCAAAGCGCTTTTTATTGTAAGGTAAAAACCCTACAATAATTACAGAGAAAACCCAACAGTCAAAACAACCCCCTATGAGCAAGCACTTGGCGACAGTGGGAAGGAAAAAAACTCCCTTTTAACAGGAAGAAACCTCCAGCAGAACCAGGCACAGGGAGGGGCAGTCATCTGCTGTGACTGGTTGGGGCTGAGGGGAGAGAGACAGGACAAAAGACATGCTGTGGAAGAGAGCCAGAGATTAATAATAACTAATGATTAAATGCAGAGTGGGGTATTAACAGAGTGAAAAGAGGTAAATTAAAAAAAACATGGGAATCATGGGAACCCCCGCAGCAGCCTAGGCCTATTGCAGGATAACTAAGGGATGGTTCAGGGTCACCTGATCCAGCCCTAACTATAAGCGTTATCATAAAGGAAAGTTTTAAGCCTAATCTTAAAAATAGAGAGGGTGTCTGTTTCCCGAATCCAAGCTGGGAGCTGGTTCCACAGAAGAGGGGCCAAAGCTGAAGGCTCTGCCTCCCATTCTACTCTTAAGTATCCTAGGAACCTCAAGTAAGCCTGCAGTCTGAGAGTGAAGTGCTCTATTGGGGTAATACGGTACTGTGAGGTCTTTAAGCTAAGACGGGGCCTGATTATTCAAGACCTTGTACGTGAGGAGAGAAATCTAGAATAGAATTTAAAATTAAACTAGGAGCCAATGAAAAGAAGTCAAAATGGGAGAAATAAAATTCACACATCATTTGTTGCTGCACTGCATCCAAGACAAGACACTTGTTGCATAACTAACTCTCAAAGACGCCCCAAGAAATTTAAAGTTTTTTGTAAAGCAAGCGTTTTGCCTTACTGCTTTATCATAATGTTACCTTGAAACACTCAAGAGTGTCTCAACTTGAGCTGACTCGCCTGTTTGCATTGGTATGTCCACCTCAGCAAATCAAATACTCAGATGGCAAGTGCCATCTGTGCACCACTTTATAATAATACTTATACATTTATCCATCCATCCATCCATCCATTCTCTTCCGCTTATCCGGGGCCGGGTCGTGGGGGCAGGAGCCTAAGCAGAGAAGCCCAGGCTTCCCTCCCCCCAGCCACCTCCTCCAGCTCATCCGGAGGGACCCCAAGGCGTTCCCAGGCCAGCCGAGAGATATAATCTCTCCAGCGTGTCCTGGGTCTACCACGGGG
>JASGAU010375719.1:0-12654 GCA_030220045.1 Australoheros facetus | reverse complement strand
CAAACTAAACTCAAAGCACGGGGAACACAAGACTTGTCAAAATAAAACAGGAAGTGACTAAGGAAGGAACACGGCACAGGGAAACAGAGACACAGACATGATACAGAAACGCAGACTAGTCACAACACTGGGAATAAAACTCAATGCGGAAACAAAGAAGGTCAGGGGTAAGACAAAAGGACAAACAGACACCAGAACACAGATGCCGGGGAGACAGGGATGAAGGAACAAGAAAACCACAAACGATAAAGCCAGCACAAAGAACGATGAAAACCAAAACAAACTGGGAAAACACAGGGAAAATAAAACTAAACACAAAACGCTGGGCAGACGGCCCAGGACCATGACAGCTGCAGGTCCATTTTTTGTTGCAAATGTGGGTGAAACGCTCACGTTTACATGGTGAAAACTGAGTGCTTCAGAGTCGTGGATTAAGTTAAGATTATAAAAAATCTTTTTTTATAATTGAGTTATTCGAGTTACTCAATGAATTGTACTTTGAGCTAATATGAAGGCAACAGTAACTCATATAACAACTCGTTAGAAACCAAGATATGCAGAATGGCATTCCTGAGCAGCAGCAGAAGACCATTCCTGGTGCCACTCCTGCCAGTTAAGAACAGGAAGATGAAGCTACACTTCACACAGGTTCAGCAAAACTGGACGACTGGAAAAACTTGAAAACTTGACTAATCTTAATTTTTGCTGCAACATTTGGATGGTAGGGACAGAATTTGGCATAAACAACATGAAAGCATGGATCCACCCTGCCTTGTATCAATGGTTTAAGCCAGTGTTTCTCAAACTGTGGGGCATGCCCCACTGGTAGGGCACAGGGTCATCACAGGTGGGGCGCAAATGACCTGAGAGAGAAGTCATATGGAACAAATATTGAACATTAGATTAATTCTGATAGTGAAACAAGGAAACATTAGCACGTACATTAGCACAGCAACTAGCGAAACACTCCACCATGACCATCTACTGTGTACATAGAGCCGTCGTGCCGCTGCTTCACCCCATCGCTTCTCCGCATCGCTTTGCCACCTGGACCTCACTTCACGTGGGGCATGAAAACATTACATCTGGCAAAGTGGGGCATGAAGGAAAAAGTTTGAGAACCACTGGTTTAAGCTGATGGTGTAATGGTGTGGGGGATACTTTCTTGGCACACTTTGGCCCCTTAGTTCCAAGAGAACTTAATTTAAAGTCCACAGCCTACCTGAGTATTGTTGCTGACCATGTCCATCCCCTTATGACCACAGTGTACCCATCTTCTTATGGCTGCTTCCAGCAGGATAATGTACCATGTCACAAAGCTCACATCATCTCAAACTGGTTTCTTGAACATGACAGTGAGTTCACTGAACTCAAATGGCCTCCACAGTCACCAGATCTCAATCCAGTAGAGCACCTTTGGGATGTGGTGGAACAGGAGATTTTCATCATGGATGAATCTGTGCCATGAAGAATGAAAGTCGCTCTGAATGCAAAATGGGTCCAAACTGGTACTAGCGAGGTGTACCTAATAAAGTGTCCAAAACCGCAGCAGCTGTGTAATGGTGTCATTACAAAATCTCTGAGGAATGTTTCCAGCACCTTTTTGAATCTGACACTATATGATAAAATATAAATTATACATACAGTATGGGGACTCAAAGTCTAGACTGATGTGTGTGAGTTTTATTTCTTTGAAGCATTAAAGGGCTTTGCATAGAGCTGTAAAAGTCCCTTCATGGTCAGAGATCATCATATGGCATCAGTGCAGATGACAAGATTATAGAATGTAGCAGCTGCTGTTGCCCTGGAGTGAGGAAGCTACTTATATACGCTCGTTAGATAGAAGTCAGCTTTGTATTTGTGTGTGTGGGTCGAAAGTCTGCAGTGAACATCTGTTTAAGTGTGCATGGGAGTTTGAGAGGTTTTTTTTTTTCCTGCTTCTGTATCAAGTAGTGGCTGTTGAGTGTTACTCTGTGTATTAGCTTTTCTCTCTCTGCGCGTATTATGTGCCTTTGAATTGTAATTCTCTTGTGTCGCTGCTGGATTTCTGCAGAGCCAGGGTACTCTGACACTCACCCCTGGGTTCACACACAGCGAAAGGAAATATAACTTTTTAAGAGCTTCTCCCCTTTTGTTTTCACTGATTCATGAAGAGGTGACATTTTGTAGATATTTTATTTTCACATAACAGCAGCAGAGATGTAAAAAGAAGACCTCTGGGGGAAATGGAGGTACACTCTCTGAAAGATAGACGAGACAGCAGGAGAGAGTTTGAATCACCTGCAGGGAAAATTTTAAAGAGATCTTGTTTCCTGACTTATCGCCATCTCAGATCAAATTGTGTTTGCAGGAAAAACACATCTAGTGCTCACACATTAGCTCTAATCCAACATGTCCCGAAAACAAAAACAGTTTAAATATTGCAACAAAGCAAATGCAGCTTAATTTGAAATGCCAGTTTTTGCAAAGGCATTTTAGTGACTTCAACAATTAACCAAAACTTTACAAATCAATGTTTTCATTTTAAAAATCAGATAAAAATTTTAAACTCAAGCTTTGTTGGCTTGGTTTGGGTTATCATACATTCAGCTTGAGCATCACTCTGAGCCTGGGAGTCTTTCTCTACTAGCTATATGTTAGTATGTTGCATTTGGAGTTGCTTGGGATGTGGTGGTGTGTTCACAGCAGTGGGTAGTTGTTTCTGATATTTCTGTCCTTCAAAATTTCAAGTTCTCTGCTACTTTCATCCTTTCTACTGCACAAACTCAGGTAAGTTTAGAGTCACACTTGTAAGTTGGTAAAGTTGGCAAGTTGGTCACTGCAGCTATTTGCAGTCGGTTGTTGGATGCAAAAAAATTCAATGAAATCACCACAATTAACTTTTATTGTGAGTGTGAGCAGTAAACTATCTATTTGCAATTACACGCAGTCGATTTGTGATCGCGTGGCAATTTAATAGTAAACAGTCTGCAAAAATCTCTAATCTGTTGCCATCTGTCATCTATGTACACAGAAATTCACATTAAACAGAAATTCACCTGAACTACCTACATTCAGAGTTCAGGCAGAACAACATAGATTTGAAACAGAAATTCCTCCATAGCAGTGACATAGTTGCTGTACGATGGTGATTTAACTGCTGAGGCAATGACAGAGGCAGCCGGCAACCGTGCCGTGAATAAAACTGGAATACAACCAATTGGCAACCTGTTGTGTTGAGTCTCTGATTACAGAGAGACTCACTGCATTGCTCATCAGCGCAGACTGACTCAGATTGATGGCAATATGTTGGCAATCTGTGTGCATTTCTAAATTATTATTTGCAAACTTTTACCAATCTGTCTGAGAGTGATTGCAGTCAGTCTGAGTCAGACTGTGACTGTTTGCAGACAGGTTGCCTCCCACCAGGTGACCTGTGAAGTGAAGTGGTTGCCCAGAGGTTGAGGGTGTTGCACACTCAACCTCAGGCAAACCAGTTGGTCCCTTCAGCTGTTTGCAATCGGTTGTCAGATGGAAAAAATGTGAAACAATTCAGTGCAATCACTGGGCAATCAATCAGTTTTTTTCCTAGTCGCAAGGACATTGCCATTCCTACTCTAGTGTGACTGAAGCATTACCCCATTCTGTGGACAATTAAAGAAATTATGTGATACAAGTAATGTCATAATTGTAGTGCGATTTTTTTTTATTTATTTAAGAGCAATATTATGTCACATGAAATTATTACAAACAAATATAACGTCAGTTCAGTAATAAACTCCACACTAGTGTTAAAGGATTAGATAAGGCAGCAGCACTTCACTTCCCATGAGGTTTTTTTTTTTTTTTACATTAATGATACTGTATGTCACCTCTTAAAAAGAAAGGATCATTATCATATGATTAAATCAATACACAAATAAGAGTCTTCTGTCTGCCCACTTTTCTAAAACAGAGGGATCGGGTGTCTTATGCTTTTGTATCTGAAGCAATCATTAGAGAAACCTAATCAGACTTTTTTTAATTAAAGAGGGCAGAGTGTTTATGCCGAAGGAGGATAAAGAGGAGGAAGATGATTACGAGGTGAAGCGGGGAGAGGGTGGCAGCGGCTGAGGGTGGATGAAGGGGAAGAGGTCGAGTCTGCCTGCTGAAAGCCACTTAAATCCCTTTCTTATTAACTCTCTGTGACACATGATCTTCCTCCATCCCCTCACGCACATGCACACTCACGCACACACATCCACTCTCGCAGGGGTACAAACCTGCTCTTCTTACCGCAGGAAACAGCCCCTGCATCTCTACTGCATGGCTTCATTGTGTCTTATCACTGCCTTGCATCAGCCTTGATCTCATTACTCACTGAACCAGGATGGATTGGTCTGTGTTCCTGTGTTTCATTCAAAACAGGTATTCCATTGACATTTTCTTATGCAAATGACATCCACCCTTGAGGTGAAGAATCCAGTGTAACTAAATGTAATTAATCAGCTTGGAAAAGGTAACATTTCTTAGGATAGTGATGAAAATTTCATGCAGCTCCACTTCACGCAGGTGTTCTTAAAGCAATGTAGACATGCTATTGTTAAACACACAGCTGGTTTTTGCTTCACTTTGTGTGGTCACAGAAACCATACAGAAATGAACCATGAAATAGACTGTGCAGCGCACTATGAAACAGCTATCTCTTTCTATGAAATCTTATGTTCTTGAATGAGACATTACTTCTTGATGAAGGAGTTTTCATTTAATTTTTCAAAATGCTGCATTATCTTTACTTCAGCATCTGGTTTGGTGTTACGGGACTCATCGGACCAGACAGCAGTTTTCCAATCTTCTGTTGTCCAGTTTTGAGCCCATGTGCGCTGTAGCCTCAGTTTCCTGTTCTTAGCTGACAAGAGGTGCACCCAGTGTGGTCTTCTGCTGCTCTAGGCTGTCTGCTTCAAGGTTCGACATGTTCTGCTCTTCTGCATACCTTGGTTGTAATGAATGCTTATTTGAGTTGATTTTGCCTTCACATCAAGTCAAAGCCATTTTCCTCTGACATAAACAGGACATGTTCATCCAGAGAACTACCATGCATTAACAAACAGTTGAGCGGGTGTACCTAATGAATTAGCGAGTGTATATAAACCGTGAGTTAACTAATTAACCCTTTAGATGGTGTAAATTAAATGGGTCCAAACTGGTACTAGCGAGGTGTACCTAATAAAGTGTCCAAAACCGCAGCAGCTGTGTAATGGTGTCATTACAAAATCTCTGAGGAATGTTTCCAGCACCTTTTTGAATCTGACACTTGCCATCATTCCCAAGATTTGATATCCGTATCTGGAAGTTTACTGGCTCAAGGTTGCCCTCTCTCAGAGGTAGTAGATAACACCTAGACTAGAGGTGTTGGGAAAAAAAATGCCAGTTAAAGAGAGGCATTCCTGAGGTGTGGTGTTAAGCACACCACTGTGTACAAATAGTATGTATTAATATCCGCATGTCTGCCATATGAACCTATGCGCACTGTACTGAGTTTTTTTTTTTTTTGTCTCTGCAACCTTAATGTCATTGGTATGAAAGCATATTAATCATAAAAAAATAAACATTAGCAGCAGCCCTGCTGTGCAGCTGTGTGAATCATACGTTCAACCAAACTGACACCTCTCCTAAATTAGAAATGCTCAGGTGGGACTTAAGGCTGTAAAACAGAAATGTGAAATTATGAATGCGTAATTGAGAGCAAAAAAAGATTGAAATAAATAGATCCAATTGTGGTCAGATGGCTGTGTCATCAGGAGCTCAGAGTGCAGGCTGTACAAATCAAACTGTGTGTCTGCACAATCTGTATCAATTAGTATGAGAGCATCGGTTCCTGTTTGGTATCGGAGCAGGCTTAAGGCTTTGTGCATTTGTGTGCCCACACATTTGTGTTTACGCACATTCCTGCAAAGCACAGCCAACAGCTGTTCAAGCCTTTTAAAGCTGAAAAAAAGAGAGAATGTCAGTATACACTCAGCTCATTCTATCTTAATCTTCTAGAAATCAACATGAGGTCAGCTGTTTTTTCTTCACTGAAAGCGTAATTACTTTTTGGGATACATTTCGAGATATGACTTTGAATTCGCGGCTTACTGTTCTCCACCAATTGTGCCTCATTTGCACAATAAAAAAAAAATCTTGTTTTCATTTATGAGCTTTGAATTTCGAGCAAAAGCCTGACTCTGTTCGGTATTGCTGCATTTTTTTCTTTATTGTCTTTTTACAGCAATCCATTATCTGACAACTTTATTGAGTGCTCGCTGGTTTTCTCTGCTCTATTTTGTTATGAATTTAATATTTGGGGTGTATTTGGATTCTTGGTCAGAAAAAAAAAAGCTAAATGAAGTCATCACTATGGGATGATTTATTAAAAGAAAAACCTCTAACCACCTTTTAAATCTAAATAAAATGATGTTTGACCAGATGTAATGCTTCTTTTACTCCTACATTCAAAATCTGCATCTGTGCAGCAAGCCTTTAATGATCGTGTTTACTTGAGTGGGTGGCAGCAGCTCTGCCACGGTCAGTTGTTTCTCCCACTGGGGCCGCTGATGCTTGAAATTGATGCACTCATGCTCCTTCACCAAATGGCATATGCAGTGTAAAATCCAGCTGCTGGGAGTAATGCGAGCTGGCGTTCTCCTCTGCTGGCATCCATACAGATGGTAACATCACAGTGTAATCAAGGAGAGAGACATTAGCTATTGTTATACAAGTGAGATGCTGCCGAGAGAGGCTTGGACTCCTTCCCGGGTTCCACTGCTGTCATAGCTTTTCAGCGGCGTGGGTCAAGTGTCACAGGGAGTTTCGGCTGCAGAGCGATCTCACCGTGAAGTGCAGTTGTTGTTGTTTTTTTTTTTTCACATGTGCATGCTGCTCATTTCTAACAAGACCTAATGTATGAGGCCAGCTGCCCAGTGTGTCAGTAAATGTGACTATTACAGCTGTGGAAGGTAATGAAGGTATCGTTCACTGTGTTATTAATGAGTGACAAAAGCCAAGCCACATCACTCTCTCCTGCTAATGGATCCCGGCAGTTATTGAATAAATCATCCTCGCTGTGTCCGTATCTTGCTCTTATTCGCTTTCTCTATTCCTTTTCTTTTTGTCCTTTCACTTTTCATTACTGCTTCCTTTCATCATTTCTTTCTCTTAACCTTCCCTTCTTCTTTGTTCTCCTCTTGTCCCCCAATTTCGCGTCGCCCATTTTCTCCGTCATTCTCTCTCCACCCCATCTTCGTATTTGCTTTCTCATTACACCTCCATCTGCTCTCGTTCTCGTCACCCTCCGCCTCTATCTTTGCTTAAGTTCTCACTCTTTCTCTTCTTTTCTCTGCCTCCCACAGTCCCAGTGAAGCAGAGAGAGATGTCGCAGAAGAAGATATTCCTGGTCGTCATTGCCATCAGTACTGTCAGTCTTCTGCTGCACCATGGGGGTCACTTGAACTGGTAAGTGACCCACAATATGCAAACACATTAAATAGCCATTATTCCTCTATAAATACATATGGTCCTCATTACAATGAAAAATCTGACAACGGCAGCTCTGCAGTTTTTGCTTCATAGACAAATTAATAGAGGGACTGGCTTATTATTAAAGTCAAACATGGAAACTGTGCATGCCTAAGCACTGCCATGCTGATCGAGGGACCAATTATAAAAGTAGAGTACTGTAGATTTTTGACAGCCCAGTGTTCTGTTCTCTTTCAACTTGCCATTCTCAGCGTCTTTACCGTCTCACTTCACTGAACGTTCTTGTTTCCACATCTTATCAATGAGTCTGCAGTGAATACTGCATTCTGTTACATTACTGTATTCAGTATAATTACCACACACCACAGATTAGAGGATTTAGACAGGATTTAGAGCGGCTCTGACTTCTTTGTTTTTAGTACATTTGGTGCTGTTTGCAGCACATGTAGCAGCATCACAACTGGGCAGAGAGTGGTGCTGAGTCTTTGAGCTAATTTAGCTTAAAATAAATTGTAATTTTTTTTCTTTACCTCCAGGCCCATGGAAGCCTTCCACCTTGGTTGTCCGGCCCTGCGCTCTCACCCAGCCCCAGGCCTGAAGCCTAAACACACCAACGTTGTTTTCCTGAAGACCCACAAAACAGCTAGCACCACCATGCAGAACCTGCTGTTCCGATTTGCAGAGCGCAACAACCTGACAGTGGCATTGCCCGTACAGGCCTGCAGTCACCAGTTTTGCTACCCGCGCTCCTTCACATCTCACTTTGTGCATCAGCACACGCTACCACCAAACATCATCACCAGCCACATGCGCTTCAATAAGGCTGAGCTGCAACGTCTGATGCCGAATGATACAATATACATCACAATCTTGAGAGAGCCCGGCTCCATGTTTGAGTCCTTGTTCAGTTACTACAACCAGTACTGTCAGAGTTTCAAGAGGGTTCCTAATGGCTCACTAGAGACGTTCTTAGAGGAGCCCTTGCGCTACTACAGGCCAGATGAGAAGGACTCCATGTATGCACGCAACACCTTGACCTTTGACTTGGGTGGAGACAAAGATCGTCCAGCGACAGATGTGGCTTATGCACGAGTTTTTGTGGCAGAGGTGGAGCGAGTGTTCTCCCTGGTGATGATTGCTGAGTACTTTGATGAGTCGTTGGTTCTACTTCGACATCTCCTATCCTGGGATCTGGATGACATTTTGTATGTTAAGCTCAACATGCGGACACCAAGTTCCAAGCGGAGCCTGACTCCTGGTCTTCGTGCAAAGATCCGGGCCTGGAATTCCTTAGATGCCCGTCTCTATGACCACTTTAATGCCTCATTGTGGCACCGACTCTCTGCTTTGGGCCCAGCCTGTGTGGCAAGGGAAGTGCGACTCCTTCGTCGGGCTCAGGAGAGGCTGATGAGAAGCTGTTTCGGTGGGCGGATGCCACTTCTCCGTTCAGCTGCTCAAATAAAAAACAAGGATCTCCGCCCCTGGCAGCCTAGTGGAAAAGTCGACATAGTGGGTTATGACCTCCCAGTAAATCTCAGCCACGGCTTCTCGAGCCAGGCTCAGGAGCTCTGCCTCAAGCTCATCATGCCAGAAGTCCAATACACACGGGTGCTCCTACGTTCCCAGTCTCTGCGCTACCGTCGAGGCTATCAGCTTCGGCCTCAACAGCAGTCACATCCCCTCCAGCAGCCTGCTCGCACAGTCCTACTTCGGCATCAAGTCCACCGCAGCCAGCCACCACCCGCTGCTGCTCCAGTCCCTGCCTCAGGAACGGGGTCCACCTCCACCTCAAAGGCTGTTTCAGGAACTCAAGGTCAGGTAACAAAGCAAGGGCCTAAATCCTCACAAATTCAGTCCTCTTAGGCTGGAAAACAGACTTGGAAATAATCAGAGTGCCCAGCAGACTGCATTGTTCAACTCATCCTAACTCATGATTGTTGGCTGGTGTGGGATTTTGGAAACAAGGCTGTCCTTGTTGGAATTGTTCTTGAATTAGTGTCTCTCCTGTTCCTTCCTGCCTTTGAAATGACAATAAATAAAGAAAAAAGGGGTTGGACACATCTGGACTTGAACTTGAATCTCTCTCCTTTCTGGTCCGTCAGACGGTATCAGGGTTTGAAGGCACAAAAGCTGGAGGAACACTGGAACTAAACTGAAACCCTACTGCACGCCTCTGCACCCCTGACTGCGGTGGATGCGAGAGGGTTTTAGGTGAAAGTGGTCCTTTGAAGAAAATCTGTTATATGTGACTGGGACTCAATAGGGAAGTGGCGATATCAGGCCTATTGTGCAGCACAGAGTGTGCTTTGTGTGTATCACACTGGGATAGTATTATGTTACTTGTATTTGTTCTCTGTTTCTCAAGCTCTCATTCGCTCTCTCCCTAACATATGCCACTTAAAGTCCTTGAGGAGACGTAATGACATAAAGGGATCGGCTGTCAGGCCTCCGAAGAGCTTCCTAAGAGGCCAGACAGGCATTGAAATCAGCTCCAACCATTAATATGACAGCACAAAAACAACTCTTCTTTTTTTTTTTCTTACTAACTCTAGAACCTAAAGCAGTGGAGGGAGAGGGGATAAAAAGGCCAGAGAGATGGAGAAAGATGAAGACTTTATCCAAGGGGGCAAGCCTAAAAACTGCTGGATACAATTTAGCCACCCATTATCGCTATAAATCCCACAGAGACTGAGCACACGTACAAAGCCTATGTCTCGTCAGCGTTTTGACCTCCCTCGCTTCCTCCTAACATCCTTCTCTCCATTCAGCACCTTGTCATTGCTGCTTTTACCCTCTGGTCAGGCTCTCCATTCAGCGAGAAACACTAACATCTTTTTTCCTCACCCTGGTCTTCATGGAACAGCTAGACGAGAACACACCTCGCCTCGCGGAGACTTTATGTTAAAGGCGAAGCTTCTAGATGTGGGGATTCATTTTATTGCAATAAGATCTCCAGGCCTTCACCCTTATATGAAAGGCATATATTTAATAACCTACCAGCAACCCCATGTCACACATACACTCAGACACACACTGGCACAAACAAAAACATAAAACTCCTTGACAGGACAAAGACTTGAAGCCTGTGGATCGCAGTGTTTGAATATTTAATCACCTCCTCTCACAGCCCGTCTATGGCCCAGGTTCTAGGGTTACACGGCTGTACATTTTAATTAAGGACATGTTCAACCAGGTGAAAGCTGCTCATTCTGGACCCTGAAGCACAGAAGGACAAAGAGAGAGTGATTCTTAAAGCCTCTTAAGGCAGCTGGGCCAGCTGGGATCTAAGAGAGTCTTCATTTATCTCGGCTGTGATCCATTTTTAATGCTTTCTGCTCATGTTTAATGTGTCATTTATGTTCTTTTATTACTCCAGTGATCAGTGGGGTTCTGTTGAGGAAGTGGAGGAACAATATAGTTGTGAGGCTGTGTGAGAGAATGTGTTTGAGCCAAGAAACGGTTCTCTCGGCTCAAGTTATTTTTTTTTTCCTGTGGCCTGCAAGATTTATTAAACTATGTATTATTTATTATTGGGACTTAACGAGTCCCATTATTGTATTTTTAACTGTTATTTTTCATGAATCACTGGATAAAAACTGCTTTTCCATCGATTTGGTGGCCCATCGTGTGTGCAGCTTACCTCTTCATGCAGCAGAGATGGAACAAGGCATGCGGAAATGGTTTAAAATATTAATTCTGTACATGTTTTACAAATGCAGAACTACAACAAACCACACATCAAATCAACTTTAGTGGCTTCAGAGTTAATCTCCCATTCAGCAGCATTAAGTGCTTAACCACACTTTGCTTTTGTGGTTTGAGTGTGTCATACCACAGGTAACAATAACAAACACACGCGCGCGCACACACACACACATGCTGCTGCTGCTACTGCTGCTTTGACAGGGATAAAAAAAAACAACGAAGCCATCGAGAAAAAGACGCAAAGAGAGGACACACAGTTTTCTGAAGTGGCTGTGAGTGTGAATGTGTGCATGCATGACATTTTTTATTTATTAGACATTTGAAATGTGTTCGGATATGTGTAAAAAAAATTCTTCAGGATATATACGCTGTAAATCGTGGGTAAACATGAAGAAGGCTGTGGTTTTGTATTTTCCTGCTCCCATGAAAAGACCCAAACCAGCAATATGTAAATTTGTCTGCCAACTTCCTGCTGTGAAAGCACACCATAAATTCCTAAAAAGGTTCACACATAAGGTACTGGGTGAAAGTCTTGAGTCACGATTCATTTCTTTATATATTGTTAGAAAAATGAGAAATAGGTACGTAGATTTATTGAAACATGGACACACATCCATGGAAATACATTATATAAGGTAAAAACAGAGTTTGTACAATTCTAGCAAGCTTGAAAGTGAATATTTGGTATGATCACCTTTATTCTTCAGCACAGCCTGAACTCTCTAAGGCAGCTTTCTTGTCATTTCTTTAAGTAGTCTTCAGGAATAGTTCTCCAGGCTTCTTGAAGGACATTTAAACCTCTTCTTTGGATGTTGGCTGCATTTTGTTCTATTCTCTGTCAACATGATCCCACGCTCCTTCAGTAATGTGGCGGTGGCTCTGTGGAGGCCAATCCATGACTGATGGTCTTCCACTGAGTGATTTTCTATCCAGGTTTGTTTTTACTGCATTGGCAGTGTGTTTCGGATTATTGTCATGAATCCACTACCAGTTAGACGCTTTCCAGATGGTATTGCATGGAGGATCAAAATCCGACGATACATTTCTGTGTTCGTAATCCCATCAATTTTGACTGAACACCACTGGCTGAAATGCAGAGCCAAATCATGTTTTACAGATGGCTGTAAACACTCACTGTTGTACCTCTCTGCTGACCTCTGTATATACTAATAATTTGAACAAAAAATGTCAAATGTGGATTCATCCCTCCATAACACCTGTTGCCACCGATTTTCAGTCCAGTTCTTATGTAATTTGCATACCTCAGCTATCCTTCCACTGAGAATATTTCTGATGAGGCTTCAGTGAATGATGATGTATCTGAGTCTTCAGATCAACTGATGGTCCAAATGTATCTCTCAGGTCCTGTGTCAGGTCTTTGATGCATTTTTTCTTAAGGACATGACTTTCAGATCCTGTTCATTTGCTGTGTGTATGTGTATGTGTGTGTGTGTGTGTGTGTGTGTATATATA